>JAWQFJ010017658.1:57500-70000 GCA_034096865.1 Theodoxus fluviatilis
GCGGGAGGGGGGGGGGGGGCGGGTTTCCAAACTTTTTTTAGCAAGCGGGGGGGTGGGGGGTGGGGTTTCAAAACTTTTTTTTGCTAGCGGGGTGTGTGTGTGTTTCCAAACTGTTTTTAGCAACCGGGGGGGGGGGGGGCTTTCCGATCTTTTTTTAGCAAGGGGGGGGGGGAACTTTCCAAACTTTTACAAGCGGGGGGGGGGGGAGGAGGGGGGGGGGTTTCCAAGGTTGTTTTAGCAAGAGGGGGGTTTAAACTATTTTTAGCAAGCGCGGGGGGGGGGGGGGGCGGGGTTCCAAACTTTTTTAGCAAGCGGGAGGGGGGGGGGGAGGGTTCCAAACTTTTTTTACCAAGCGGATGGGGGGGGGGGGCGGGGGGGGGGAAATGCAGTCATCTGCCGCTAGCTAAACGGAACACCCCCCCCCCCCCCGCTTGCTAAAACAATTTTGAACCCCCCCCCCCCCCCCCGCTGGCTAAAAATAGTTTGGAACCCCCTCCCCCCCTTGCTAAAAAACGCTTGGAAACCCCCCCCCCCCGCCCCTTTAACCCCCCACAACGGTAAAAAAAGTGTGGAAATCCCCCCCCCCTCCCCCGCTTGTTAAAGTTTGGAAAGTTCCCCCCCCCCCTTGCTAAAGAAAGATTGGAAAGCCCCCCACCCCCACCCCCACCCCCACCCTCCGCTTGCTAAATAAAGTTTGGAAACCCCCCCCCCCCCCTAGCTAAAACTAGTTTGGAAACCCCACCCCCCCGCTTGTTAAAATAAGATTGGAAACCCGCCCCTCCCCCCCCCCCCCCCCGCTTGCTACAAAAACGCCCCCCCCCCCCCCGCTTGCTAAAGAAAGATTGGCACCCCCCCCCCCCCCCCCCCCCCCCCGCAGATTCCTGACCAGGCAGCAATGGACCTCTACTCTGACCCATTCGTTCACAGCAAAGAAATTCGTCTGCTGTTATATTCGACATAACAGGTACACTTTCTTGTGTTGCGCGCGCACCCTCATTAAGCTACGAATTATACCGATACGAAGTTCGTGGAGGACGCTCTATGATTCACTATTAAGGCTTCTTTTGAGGTAACGTTTAGTTTGTAATTATAAAAACTATAATAAAGACATCTAAAATTGTTACTTCAATCAAAGATTATATAGTTACACAAAGATAGTTGTTTAGCTCATTGTTGTGAGGAGCGAGACACGTTGCGCCCCCAAGCGGAAAGGTACATGGGTGAATCAAGGGAAGTAATCACACCGCTTAGCGACATGTAAAACTGCTTGTTTATCGACGCGTTTCTGATGCGTTCCGATCATGTTTGTGAATAAATTTACGGTGTACTGTGTAATAAAATGATTTGCTGCAATAATAGGGGTGTTTTGGCTGTTTATTGTAGCAGGCGTTGTGAAATCGAACTCGCACATAGGCCTAGTTTTACATCATCTAATTTTCATTATTATTGAAGATTGCAAGCTTGTTTATCAACATACACCCCTGTGGAATATCTTTAGGCAATGCAAAGCAATACATACATGTCAAGAACGTGATTTGCCGCCAGAAAGTCATTCGATGAAGAGAATTCAGTTAGAACATGAGCGTTCAGTCTTAATCCGTGTACAAGCGATCAAGCAAGACAGCGAAGAAAGCTGCCTGCTGATTGGAGGATCTATTCAGGGACCAATCAGAGGACTGCTTTCATACAGGCTCTCAAAAAGATGTGTAACTATAATCTTTGATTTCACAACGCCTGCTACAAAAAACAAAGCCAAAACACCCCCCATTATTGCAGCAAATCATTTTATTACACATTACACCGTAAATTTATTTACAAAGATGATCGGAACGCATCAAAAACGCGTCGATAAACAAGCAATTTTACATGTCGCTAAGCGGTGTGATTACTTCCCTTGATTCACCCATTACATTCCCGCTTGGTGCGCTGCGTTTCCGAGCGTCTTGTAAGTTTATATAGCAAAAGCTCGGCATGACCAGTCTTTGTAAGAATAGTCTTTGCTTCAATCGCATAAAAAGGCTGAGAGGCCCACGAAATTTACAAACCTAACCGAAGATCCCTTGAGAAATATCGCTGTCAGTGCCACGACAGGGTGCAGTGACACAGCAAGAGTGGCGTGTGTTGACGATTGCATGAGCTCACCGGAAGTGCTACACCCACTTGTATTAGCGACCTTGGTATCTCCTCGGGTCCTCTTTATTTGCCTCGCACGCACCAGCACCTACTTGACTGCGCGTTTCCTGTGCATTTTTTCCAATGATCACGTCAAGAATTCTTAAACACAGATGCGCGAGGTAGGAGCATGGTGGGGTAGGGGTAAAGAAGTGTGCCAAGCTATTTTCCTCCGCATGCGGCTTGTGTGTTTGCATGTGCATACGTGCGTGCCCATTGGTGCGTGGGTGCGTGTGTGTGTATGCGCGCGCGCGAGTGTATATGTTTGCGTGTGTGTGTGTGTGTGTGTGTGTGTGTGTGTGTGTGTGAATGTGTCCCTCTATCAGTCTAGTGATGCGTGCTGGAAAGACCTGGAGAGGGCCATGTGTGTGAAGTCCACATCAGAAAGGGAGGAAAACTACGAAAGCGTATACATGTCTGTGTTTGCATCTGATAGAGAGACTTCCAAGATTGCAAATCCTCTGCTCTGCAGTCTCCGGTGTTACAACAAGGGATAGTGAAATAAACGAGTGCGAATGAAACACAGTAGGGGCCTAATTGTTTTCTGTGGAATTCCATACCATGGCTGAGTATGAGACTACGACGCTCTGTGGGTTGAGAATAGGAATGGATCCATCACGTCTGCCCTAGCGCCTGGTAAAAAGTGAATGACTCGGAAATGAAGTATTGACTTGTTCTTGTTCACAATTCCCATCAATAATTTTTGTCGTCCGTCCGTCCGTACATCCGTCCATCCTTCCATCCATCTATCCAACCACCCTACCATAAAACCCAGCTTTACTGAACAGATGGGAAAGAAAGAGATACAGCGTCTCCATGTTTCCACACTTTGCCGGCAGCGGCCTGACACGCTCGTACGAAGAGGGGACCCTGCAAACCGCTACCTCACCCTGCAGAATCATCTTCCTTTGTCCCCCCTGTAGGTTGGGGGTCAGAATAGACCCACCGCGCCTCCCTACGCGATTCATAAGGGGAGGATAGCCAGAGAAAATGTGACTCTACTTGCCCTTTTTCTAACCAGCTCCATTTATTTTTAGTGATCATTGGCTTTTAAATATCCTACAAAAGGTAAAAGCCGTAAAACTCCATCCATCCATCCATCCATCCATGATCCGGAATGGATTGTGCAATACAGCACAATGCAGATTTAGACTGCTGCTTCAGCTCACAACAGCAATCCAAGGTAGAAGGGTACAATCCATGCAACCCTTTGTATCCTGTGGTGGTCAGTGACCGGAAATGTTATTGACCTGGGCTCACCTCGGCTACAGCATGAAATGACGCAGATATGAAAATAGTCGTGGTTCTATTTTACTGCCGTCCTGAATAGCTATTCTATCCTCAAATATTTAAGCAATCCCATCCAAACATTTTAACGACGTGTTGCCGGGCGGAACTCCTCCATGGCTATGCCGCCTCCTCTCTCTAGGAGTGGCGCTGCCTCCAGGGAACGAGGGCTGCTCTTAATGGACGCCAAACTCAGAATGTCTTTCCCCTCAATTTTCTGCGGGCCAAGTTTGGATAGATGGAAAAAACAAATTTACCCTCGACGTCAGTTACTGGCAGCCACTTTTAAAAGCATGTTTTGATGATAACTATTTTCCTGTATCACACCCCAAACACTTCGCTGCCTTTGGACACCAGAAACGTCAATATAATGTATTCTCTCTTTTAAGTCACTCGTAGAATACGAGCGATGACATTATTGTCATTTAATCCATCCTGATGTTGTGACTTCTTGCCATTATTTTGAAAATAAAACCAACCCAGTTATTAATTCATTTCTTTAGATTTACGAGTAAATTTTTCCCCTGTCACGCTTAAGTGTCGGCACCACATATTCCCTGCAGCAAAAGTGCGCAATGGGCATTGAGGCAAAACAAAAAAATGAACACAAAGACTGCGCTCAGATGTAGGAACCCCTGGTGGAGTAAAGGACAAAGCATTCCGGGTGCAGCCTCTCCTCAGTTTGACAAACAGCAACGGTGGCGGGTCATTGAGTAGGCAACAGCAATACAAGAGTGTTCGGTTTTACAGACAAAAAAGTGTTGATATCTAAATTACGCGTCAACAATACTGCAAATGCAATTGAATCCACATGCAAAACAAGCTAATATTGAATAAAGTTCATCATTTCATTGGTCGATTCCGTATGAATCCATCTGGAGTAAGACAGTCTATGCACAAAATTTCATCCGGCATGCACTAAAATACTCAGTCAATGCAAGCCGAGCAGTTAACAGGCAAGGGTCCTAGAGAAAAATAACTAACTAGTAGTTCCATGTAAAATGCAGCCCAACATCTGTTAGAAACATTCAGACGACGACGCCGAGTAAGAAATCATATGTATGTCCATGGGGTAAAAGAAAACAAAAACAAGCGTGCCGCTAAGACTGTTTCTAACTTTAAAATATATCAGATCCCATGTTTTTATACATATATCTAAAGCATGGTACGGCTTCCATTCAAACTACTCAGCGAATACAGGTTGAGATGGATGGTTGGAGGGTGTTTTACGGCCTATCAGCCTTTGTAGGCCATTAAACAGGATGATCACTAGAACAATTTAGAGGAAACGCAAATATGGTCACGGTGTCCCTAGTTATTCGTCTCTTACAAATCGCGTAGGAAAGCGCGGTGGGTCAATTCTTACCCCGAACCCACAGGGGGAAATGCAGGTTGAACATTCAAGAGATAAGTTTATTTGAGAGATGGAGGCATTGTTTAGTTCTGAAATTTGGTAATATATTTCTACAGGGCAGTCCCTGACCGGCATCCATTAGAAACGCTCTTGTTAAGCAAGACCAAGATTAGTAGCCAATAATCTTTGTGGATTCCCCATGTCTTCTCTTCATTTAGAGCATTTTGACATGAATGTGTTATTCAGTGCAAGAGTGCCGCGTCTCCACAACTGAATGTTTCTGCCGTGGCCTCCTCGTCAGGCGGGCATTTCTGAAATCTCAGTGGAACTGATCAAAGCGTGGCTCGGCTAAATCATCGCACACATTTTCTACTCTTTACTAAACAACCTTTTTACCATTCACATGTTTTCAGGTCAACGTTGCCACTGAAAGGCCGCTTTACCATTTACACTGTCTTCAACGTTGCCACGGAAATGCCGCTTTACCATTTACACTGTCTTCAACGTTGCCACGGAAAAGCCTCTTTACCATTTACACTGTCTTCAACGTTGCCACGGAAATGCCGCTTTACCATTTACACTGTCTTTAACGTTGTCACGGAAAAGCCTCTTTACCATTTACACTGTCTTCAACGTTGCCACGGAAATGCCGCTTTACCATTTACACTGTCTTCAACGTTGCCACGGAAAGGTCTCTTTACCATTTACACTGTCAACGTTGCCACGGAAATGCCGCTTTACCATTTACACTGTCTTCAACGTTCGCACTAAAATACTTTTTTACGATTTACACTGTGTTCAACGTTTGCACTAAAATATTTTTTACCATTTACACTTTCAACGCTAGCACTGAAAGACCTCTTTACTGTTTGCACTGTCTGCAACGATTGAATCGAAATACCTCTTTACAATTTGCTTTCTTCAACATTTGCATTGAAATACCTAATTACTATTTATAGTCTTCAACGTTCGAACTGAAAGTCTTTTTTACCATTTACACTGTCTTCAACGTTCGCACTAAATATATTTTTACCATTTACACTTTCAACGCTAGCACTGAATGACCTATTTACTGTTTACCCAAAAATAATTTCCTTAAAAAGGACACAACAAAAGTCTGCAACGATTGGATCGAAAGACCTATTTACCATTTACTGTCTTCAACATTTGCATTGAATACCTCACTACTATTTTCACAGTCTTTAACGTTCGCACTAAAAGGCCCTTATTACTACTTACATTGTCGCCGACGTTTGAAGTTAAAGACCTCATCATTATTTACACTTCACATTCGCACTAAAATACCTCAGTACTATTTACACTGTCTTCAACGTTTGCATTAAAATGCATCATTACTATTTACACTGTCTTCAAAGTTTGCACTATAAGACCTCATTACTATTTACACTGTCTTCAAAGTTTGCACTAAAAGAAATCATTACTATCAACGTTCGCACTAATAGACCTATTTACCATTTACACGGTCTTCAACGTTCGCAAAAAAAAATACCTATTTACCATTTACATCGCTAGCACTAAACAATCTTTCTACCGTTTATACAGTGCTCAGGTCAATGTTAACACGGGAGGCATTTGGTTTCACGGGGTTTTGTCGCGAAATCGAGTGACACCTCGAGCAACACTTTACAGAGAGCTAATGCAACGTGTGCCCTAATCGCGCAGCTCTTGAAAAGTGGAGCCGTCGTAAGAAAAGTCTGGCCGTACAAACCATTTCACACACTTTGAGTAAAAGGAACGTGGCATACAATGAAGGCCACTATGCCAGTGTGTGTTTCACCCATGCAAGGGATAACTTTTCTCCTGTGTCTTCTTTTTGCGCAATCTTGCATTTCCCGATTCATATTTGATATATCCTCTGGCATCAGGGTTCCATTCCGATTAAGGTAAGCACTACTCTGCATATCCCGAGGTGGGACCTAAAGAGGCCATCACTAATTGAGGATAACTGCTCAGGTGTTTCTTTCGGAAATGCCGAGTTGGTTTTTCTCAGGAGAGCGCAGCCCTGTCTTGTGACAGCTGTTGCCATTGCTATTGTTACCACGGTATCCATGTGACCGACAACAACATCTATCTAAAACAAGACGAAACGTTCGCCATAGGGTATTATATAGATGCTGATATTAAATACGTGATCTACCTGGGAAGCTACCCGATTTCTGTCTCGGCAACGGTTGAAAAAGAGACGTGAAGCCGGACTGGGAGTCACGCAGGACTCTTCCTCCAGTACATACACCTGTACAGCCCTTTGTGCCCCCTCCATGTCAGTCCAGTCCTTGTCCTCTCATTATGCCCTGCAAACAGTTCTTTTCAACGGGCACTTCTCCTTTCATACTATCATTGAAAGCAAGATTACCAAGCATAGTAGTTACGTTGTTTCGCTCGGATGGCACACATTAATGGCGTATTCCTTCCTAATCAAGGAGTCTTTCTGACCAGAACGCAACCATTCTATATTCCCATTAGATTCGGTTAAAGCCGACTTGATTTTTACATGCAGATAAGGATTTGTACGCGTTACAGCAAGAAACAGCTCTGGGGCACTTTCGGTGTCTGACCTTTGAATGCAAAACTGTGACTGCTCTCTACAGTAATCCACAGTTTATTTCTTTAAGGCTGAAGCAAAGATATAGCGTGCTTTCCACAAAAGTACCACGTTGAAGACACATTACCATTCAAAGTGAAGTTTTAGGAGTACACAAATATGCAGCACAGGTCGCGGGTAATATCTGCACTATAAACAGTCACGTGGAGAAAGATAGGCTCATCTTAAAATACGCGTTCATCACCTTGCCACAAATGATTACAAAAGTCAGTTGACAATTTGTTCTCAAAACTATTTTCATTTTTGGGACGCCTGGTGGATCACATTCAAACGCTTTACACTGGGCGGGATTTTACAAGCGTCAAACTTAAACTTAAGTTACGCTAAATCTCATAAAAAGTATCGATTCGAGATATGGATCACAGACCCAAGATTTTTGGACGCTAATGCTAACCCTCTCTTTTTGGCCTGTAAGCTCCGATCCACAGCACTGCAGTCACCTGTCTTGTGTCTGACGAGAAAAAGACGCGAAAGGAAAACCTGCTACGAAGTGAAATTCAACAGGCAACTACTTTAGTGTCGATCCTAACGACGAGTCAGATGAAAGAACAAAGCTCAAGTGAAGGGCGAAACACTTCAAATCCCGGCGGAAGGCGCGCGAGAGGAAAGCCAGGACAGGAGGGCGACAGGGAGGGGTACTTACACCAGGGTCACCAACACCACGGACAGGCCCATCACGTTGGAACCCATCCCAGGCTTCTCTCCAGTGCTGGGCTCAGCTCGCAGTTTCCCTCACAACACCGCAGCCCGCTCTGGCCAGCTCCTGCCTGCCCGTCTGCCTGTCTTCCCAGCCCTGCCCGACCCACGTCTGCCAGAGCGGCGTGCCGCTCCTTTCAGGCCACGCGGCGGCGGCGTCCGGGGCTGCAGACGTTGGCGAACGGCGTGCTGGTACCGGTGCTGCGTGGTGTCGAGTTGATCTTGGAAGGTGCTGACTGGATGGGCTGTCTACGAGCAGGCGTGAATGGCGTGAAGTAGGTGTAAGTAGCGGGAGGACACCAGATATGCTCCTTTCCCAAATTACTGCGTGCACCAAGGGTGGGGCCACTGTTGCTACGATGTGTAGACAAGGTGGAGTGTGGTAGACTATTCACTCAGAGAAGGAGAGTGTAGACAGATTACACCGGTTACAGATATCCTGTGGGCATGTAGACGTCGTGTTTACTGAGTGCAGACAGGTCCCACATGACGTAGCCAGCTTCTAGACACGTCGCAACTGCTGTAAGTAGAGTACAGAGATGCCCCACTACATGTCAAAAGAGGACGAGATGCAACACTGGATGTACAATACAGACAGACTACTCCAGGCGTAGATTACATTGCCGACCATCACTCAGTGGGCTATCCTTCTTTCTTCTAATACGGCGATTTCTTTTCCGAAATATTACCAAGAGCAAACGTTACCTGGAACGTTCACAGTGAAGGGCACAATCTTCACGTAGTTTAGAGTTCAGTCGTTGTTTTCATATCTCAATTGTTGTATCCTCCTCCTCCTCCTCCTTCTCCTCCTCCTCCCCCTCCCCCTCCCCCTCCTCCTCCTTCCCCCCTCTTCCTCCTCCTCTTCCTCCTCCTCCTCTTCCTCCTCCTCTTCCTCCTCCTCCTCTTCCTCCTCCTCTTCCTCCTTCTCCTCCTCCTCTCCTCCTCCTTCCCCCCTCCTCCTCCTCCTTCTCCAGCCCTCCTCCCCCTCCTCATCCTCCTGGTGATATTTATTTTAAAAAAGAGAGCACAGCCATGGGAGTGGAGAATAAAGACAGCGCTAGATACCCTTTTACGCGCAGACAAGACTATAGTACTGTCCCCAAAAGTTCTTGATGCTTTTACATGCACTGATGTCGGGTGCTCCCATCTGAGGCTCTACTAGTGCTCGAATTAAATTGTCTAATAGAATGTTCGTGGCTTCCTGCTTTCATATGCCACGGGTGTTCTCTATAGAGCAGCTTTTTACGGGATCGAGTGTTTGGAGATAACGTGGACTGTCCATTAAAACAAGGCTTTAGATGAATATATAAACAGACGACTTGTTTGAGTACATCCTCATCCTCATCCTCCTCATCATCATCATCATCACCATCGTCGTCGTCATCATCTTCACTATCGTCGTCGTCGTCATCATCATAATCATCATCATTGTCGTCGTCGTCGTCGTCACCACCACCACCACCACCTACACCACCACCACCACCATCTACACCACCACCACCACCTACACCACCACCACCACCACCACCACCACCACCACCACCACCACCATCATCATCATCATCATCATCATCATCATCATCATCATTGTCGTCGTCGCCTTTGTCGTAATCTTAGCTGCCATCGTCAATTTTTCGCTCAATTCAGAGCGCTCAGTGGAATAACTAGGATCACACTGTTAAAAAAAGTGAAAGTAAGTCTTCAAGAGACATTCTCTCTGACACATGCATGCTGCGACACGAGACACAGGAGAGCAGAGCGCATATATTTGACCCACCAGCTCGAATCCAGTCCAAT
Organism: Theodoxus fluviatilis; assembly: GCA_034096865.1. NCBI lineage: Eukaryota > Metazoa > Mollusca > Gastropoda > Cycloneritida > Neritidae > Theodoxus > Theodoxus fluviatilis. Next base: position 67,430 of record JAWQFJ010017658.1, read on the forward strand.
CTCGCGCAAGGCGTTCATGTCCTCGAAAAACTTGCTTGAACAATACGTTGAAATGCGTGAATTTTTTTTTTTTTTGCATTACCTTACCCATGTAGCATCTGTGCAGGAAAATGGTCTATTTTCCCAGCATTGCCGCTGGCACAACTTCCATCTTCAAATGGCACAATTCATGCAATGTTGATCTCACATTGTTCATGCTCATGTCAAGTTCATTAGAAAAGAAAATTTATAAAAGACTTGCACATCCAATCACCACAAAAGTGTCAGGACTGGTTTTGTGTGGTGGATCACATTTAATCAAGAGCTAAGTGCTCTAGCAAGAATCCCAGGGGGTCGTATCAGTTAAGGACAAAAGCATTGACCAGACACAGCGGTCTTCTTAAAGGAAGGCAGACAACAGCAGTACGTGGCGTGTGCTGACAGCTCTATCCGGTCTGGGAACAGGGTCCTTCCCCCTACAGCCTCCCCCACTCCCCAGTACCCCTCACCCAACACCCCCTCTCCCATCCCCCTCCCACTAACTAACTGGATAGTCCCCCCGGTCTTGGGGTGTAGTCCACACCCGTACTACACTTTGTTGTCGCAGATCGATAGCCAATAATCGGAGAGCGCCATGAATAAAGATCAGAGACGCCATGGGGGCCAGCCAAAATTGAGCCGATAAGACCCTAACCTCATCCGGGTCTTCTCGACCGCAGTGGATCACTCCACATGTTTCACTTTTCTCCTGAATCCCAAAATCTCCTCGGCGACAAGTCTGTAGACGTTCTCTGAAACGAGGTCACGGCATGAATAAAGATCCTTCGCGCCCAACGACGCATTTTAGAACTGGTTAATCGAGAAGCAGACTGTCTGATATCCCATCTTCTTGGTTACATTCCATCTGTGCCTTTAGGAATTCTTCCTCACGAAAAGAGACACTCAGTTTCAGTTGCCAATGACCTCTAGAACATACGAGCTCGTGTGGGCAATAATGAGAAATCCGTCAAACCCTCGTCATATCTGCAGCGGAATTCGCCCCGTAACCCACTCCTCCCCTGGAATCGTGGATCAGTAAAATGAAATGAGGAGCCCGAGAAAGGAACCACAGAGCCTGGAAGGAAACTCGAACTATCTCCGCACCACACCGTGCTATCTCCTGTTTGCATAGAGAGGCCCAGGCCTCGGGCAGCCAGCCTCACAGCTGGGCTACGCCCTCGGCCGGTTTTGGGCAAATGGCGGTAAAAGGGAGTAGAAGCGTTTTGCAGGGCTGGAGGGCGAGCTGGGAAGGATGGAAGTATAAAGAAGTCGGGTTAAAGGGCAAAACCCAATCTAAATTAAGATATTCCCTCAAATATGTCACTGCCAGAGGTACGCATCCTTTTTCTTTCCCTCTTTTATGGGCTGGCGGGCTGTCGTTACTGCGGGTAGTGGGGCTGGCAATAGCGTGGCTGTGACGATGATAGACAAGTATCGATAATGACCGGTCCGAGCAGGCCACAAAAACCCTGCCCTGTGATCGATGCGGGGCCACCATAGAAAAAAGGACAGCGCTTGATCCCCATTGCGTGAGATGGAGCAAGGACGGGTTCCCTAGACTACACGCATGCCCATTACCAATGTCGTTACTCTGTCGAGTCTCCAAACCCAAGATGCAGGACTGTGCAACAACAAAAGCTTATCTGAACACATTACGCATGCACATCAACATAGCGATACTGCTTTCTTAGACTCGGTGTGCATGCTCGTCAGGATAGCTACAATTTTTCTAAACTCAGTACGCATGCATGTCAAAGCAAAGCTACTGTTTTTCCTGAACTCAGTATGCATGCATGTCAAAGCAAAGCTACTGTTTTTCCTGAACTCAGTATGCATGCACGTCAAAGCAAAGCTACTGTTTTTCCTGAACTCAGTATGCATGCACGTCAAAGCAAAGCTACTGTTTATCCTGAACTCAGTATGCATGCACGTCAAAGCAAAGCTACTGTTTTTCCTGAACTCAGTATTCATGCACGTCAAAGCAAAGCTACTGTTTATCCTGAACTCAGTATGCATGCATGCCAAAGCAAAGCTACTGTTTTTCCTGAACTCGGTATGCATGCATGCCAAAGCAAAGCTACTGTTTTTCCTGATCTCGATATGCATGCATGCCAAAGCAAAGCTACTGTTTTTCCTGAACTCGGTATGCATGCATGCCAAAGCAAAGCTACTGTTTTTCCTGATCTCGATATGCATGCATGCCAAAGCAAAGCTACTGTTTTTCCTGATCTCGATATGCATGCATGCCAAAGCAAAGCTACTGTTTTTGTTAAACTCAGTATGCATGCATGCCAAAGCAAAGCTACTGTTTTTCCTCAATTCGTTATGCATGCATGTCAAAGCAAAGCTTTTTAAACTCAGCATGCATGCACGTCAAAGTAGAGCTATTGTTTTTTCTAAACTCAGCATGCATGCGAAATAAAAGCAGACAAACTGCTTCTCTGAACTCGGCAAGTACGTTGAAAACAACAGAGCTACAGCGCTTTTCGTTTTGTAGACCCTCATACTAGAGTTCTTTGTGAGTGTGGGATAGATACAAGTTCATCTGTTTGT
>JAWQFJ010017660.1:0-30000 GCA_034096865.1 Theodoxus fluviatilis
TTTGTTCTTATGAATGTGCATGTGGGTGGGGTGGGGTGGAGTGGGGTTGGTGGGTGATGGGGCAGTGGGATGGGGGAGGGGCAAGATGAAGGGTGTGCGGGGAGATGGGGGAGGTTTTTTTGTGTGTTTTTTTGTGTTTTTTTTTCTTGTTTTTTTTTCTCTTTTTTTTCCCATTGTATGTGTGTATGTGTGTGTGCGGGTGGGGGTCTTAAGCTTTTTTCCTCTTCACTCGGCGCTACTTGTTTTGTGACTTGTGTTGTAAGATATTGTGCTAAATAAAGAATTTTAAAAAAATTAGTCCGAACGACGCAAAACTCGACGAAGTGCAGGCTAGCGTGGATGATCTGAACAAAGACGTGAAAACTTTGCATGAAGTTTTTTTTCTTCTAGAGTCTGATATCATAGGATTGAGAGAAGCACAGAAGGAACTGGATGAGAAAAACTGTGAGAAGATAGAATAAGCGCTGGAAGAGGTGGAAAGGAGAAGTCGGAAAAACAACGTCATTTTGTATGGTGTGAAAGAAGATCCACGTGAAACCCACAAGGAATGCCAAGAGAAATTCCTTCAATCTCTCAACGAAGCCATTCCAGATCTCAACCTACAGGAAGAGGACATTGCACACCTACGCAGGCTTGGAAGGGCGTCCAACAGAGATCGACCAATCCTTGCACAACTTCTGAGAACAAATGTCAAAATCAAAATCCTAGAAAATAGATACAAACATAAGGAGAGGGACATGAACGTAGCCTGTGATCTCAAATTAAAACAACGGATGAAGCTGAAAGAACTGAAAGAAAAAGGAATGCATAGGTACTTCCGTGGGGGCAACCTCATTGTAGCTGACTAACAGAGCCAAACTGATCAATATAACGATACACATGAAGTGAACCAACCGGTAACCGAGCCATCCCGTAATGCCCCTTCATCTACTTTCTCATCTGCCTCCACCCGCACACGCCAAGGTACTCGAGGACGAGCCGGGCCCAGGGGTAAGAGATAAGAAGAGGGCCAAGGCCCGAGGCACCCTAAATCACATAAAACAGTTTAAGAGAGCATCAAAATTCTTACTTGGAATATTGAAGGATTGTTTCAAAAACTGAATGAACCTGACTTCATCACGTTACTATGTCAATATGATATAATCTGTATGTTTGAAACTTCTGTGATAACTATGGATACAGAAGGATTTGAAGATTTTGACTTACATTGCACCGACTAGAAGACTGCTTGGAAAGCGGAGGCTACACATATATCGGCTGTCACGGGTCCAGCACAGTTGATTACTTCATTGTGTCCAAAAACCTGCTTCCCATTACTCAAAGCATCAGACTTGTGATGAATGAAATTTCATCTCATCTAGGAGTGAAACTGCAACTCGCTAGCAGTATTGGCTCGGCAGTTTCTCCTTTACAACTCAACGATGCTTATGTCGAAAAAATATTTTGGGATAAGGAGAAGGCTGAATCCTATCTACAATGCCTATCACATGGAATATCAATCATTGGTGTGGTGACTACATGCAGATTGAGTGTCGGCGAACTCAATGAATGGCTCACAAAATGCATGGTGGAATCGGCAAATGACATGAAGAGAATCTTCGCTTATAGGAATACCTCAAAAAACATAAGGCCAACGTGGTTTGATGAAGAATACCAAGCTCAAAAACAAGTGCGGAATCTCCTTGTGAAATGTACACGCACACGCAAAGACAAAAGATATTAAAGGAAAAAGGCACGGATACAAGGAGTCCATTGTGAACTCGCTGGTTAAGTCGCACAAAAACCCTAAACATTCTGGAAAGCCGTGAAGTGCGCCGCTGGCAGAAAACTCCACAATGCCAACATAGACATATATACGTGGTTTATACACTTCAATTCATTTTATGACACAAGTAAACCAGACCAAGGAATACAAGAGTCTGAATTGAATGACTCTGCCAGAGCTGTGCCTCACGAACCTATTAGACAAGAAGAAGTTCGCTTCACAATTGGACGCCTAATAAACTCGAAAACCGTAGGTCACGATGGAATTTTGAATGAAATGATCAAGAGAGGCAGTGGGATCCTAGTTCCTCGCCTGACTGTGTTGTTCAACAGAATCTTGTCCTCTTGCTCGTTCCCAAGTGAATAGGCAAAGTCTGTGACAATTCCTCTACATAAGAAAGGTGATCCCAACAAACATGATAATTATAGAGGTATCGTTGACAAGCTCCCTCAGCATTATTAGAGGAACAAGCAGGCTTTAGAAAACTTTACAGCACTGCCGACAACATTTGTATCGTGCACTCCCTAGTCCAAAAATACTTGAACAGAAGACGTAAACTGTATGTTGCATTTGTAGACTTTACCCAAGCTTTCGATCTAGTGAACAGAGATGCTATATGGAAGATACTAATTGACTATGGTTTGGATACAAACCTAATGAACATACTAAAATCTATATACCGTCATGTTGATTGTTGTGTACGATGGAGCAGTCAGTCTTCAGAGTGGTTTACGTCATCCTGCGGCGTGAAGCAGGGCTGCGTTTTAAGTTCATTCCTATTTTCATGCGTAAGAGTGCAAGATGCTGCAGCTCGACTCATCTGTAAGTCAAAAAAGTCAGATCATCTCACTCCTCTCTTCCGCTCTCTCCACTGGTTGCCCATTAGTCTAATACAAGATTGCCTGTCTTTGCTACCATTACTTCGCTGAATCCCTTCCTCAATATCTCTCTAAACCCATGCGCACCTACACACCCGCTAGACAGCTACGCTCTTCCGCAGACACAAGAATTCTCAGGTTCCCGGAGGACCCTCCAATTAAAACAAAATTTGGTGGACGCTCTTTCTTTTATCAGGTTCCCTCTATCTGGAATGACCTCCCCGCCTCTGTTCGTCACTCTACATCTCCCTCGACCTTTCGCTCTGCTCTCAACTCACCTCTTCTTGAAATCGTTCTCGAATGTTGTCTAAGTTTCTTCATCTTCCTCCCCTCACTGTTCTCTTTGTACTAGGTTGCCTAAGCCCCCTACCACCCTCCTGTCTCTCCTCCCCTTCTCCCCAGTTTCATGGTTAAGCGGTGACGCTGTACATCAGTTTGTCGAATGCCTGAAGTGAATGTCTGACTCCTATGTTATTAAGTTTATTAAGTTACCTTTGATGTGATTGACTGTTATTGTATATTGTAATGGTTGTGTATGTATGCGCCTTGAGCATGTCTTAACTCATGGTAAGGCGCTATATATATCCACACATTATTATTATTATTATTATTATTATTATTATTATTATTATTATTATTATTATTATTATTATTATTATTATTATCAACTCGGTGGCCTCCTACGTCAAAGCAAATACAAAACATGGTGTACAACTGAAAGCAAACGATGAACAGCTGTATACATTATTGTTTGCTGGCAATATAGCGTTGCTGTCCGACACAGTAGTTGGCCTTCAGAATCAGTTGACAGTCCTCAAAGAAGCAGCTGACAGGTTTGGTTTAAGAATCAACAAAAACAAAAATAAGATACTAGTATTTAGACGAGGCGGTCGCCTAGCGAGACACGAGAAATGGACCATATGTACAGACAATATAGAAAAAAATACTAGCTACAAATATCTTGGGCTAATCTTGTCTACAACACTATGCCCAAATGTATCCCTCAGAGACCTAGCAGACAGAGCTAAAGCTGATGTGATTCAAATCATCAGGGCACTAAGAAGGATATGATGCTTTTCATCAAGTGTCTTTTTCAAAATGTTCGACACACAGATTCAACCAATTCTGTTAAATGGTGCGGAGCTTTCGGGAACAGAGGCCTGTGATCCTATTGAAAAGGTGCATACATTTGCAAAGAAGATATTTATGAGTGCGTCCATTCGTACGCCTAACTGCATGATCTACGGTGAGACAGGAAGGTTCCCTATTTGCATAAACGCCAAAACAAAATGTATTAAAAACTGGTTTCGGTTGACGAGCTTACCTGAAAGCCAGTATCCCAAGAAGGCTTACAAGCTCATGCTAACGGAAAATGAATTAGGACGTAACAACTGGGCCTCAAAAATCAGGAATCTCCCTTTTGATTATGGGTTTCATGAGTGTGGTTAACGCAGGTAGTAAGCAATGTCAAAGCATTCATAAAAACGTTCAAGGAAAGAGCGTTTGACTGTTATCACGCACAATGGAGAGATAAGATATATCGTAGTGAAAGATATGAACTAAGTAGAATGTTCAAAAGTGAGCTACAGCTATAGAAATACTTGCTCATACTAGAAAAAGAGTATTCAGAAACGCACACTTAAGGTTTAGCCTAGGAGTCGGAGTAGGCGACATCCAAAGTAACAGAATGAGATATCGTTCAAAGGACGAACACAGTCTTCTAAAATGCCAGATATGCAATGACGTGCCAAAAGATGAAATACATGTTCTGCGTATTTGCCCCAGTTATGAAGCTCTCAGGGCTAAATACCTCATCGTTGACCAACAAAACGATTGATGGAAATTTTCAAAGTAATGTTAGAAAGTGACGATAAAAATGTTATTTGTGGGCTAGCCACATACTTCTATATATACACTACGCACAAAAAGTTAAGGAACGGTACGAAAATTTGCTATAAAAGCTGAACAAATAAATATTGAGTAACCATATACATATGCTCGGAAAAGGACATTCATTCTTCTTTATGATCCCGTTTACAGATCACGATTATCTTAACTCAGCGCTGCGCAGCTGTTCGTCAAAGTGAGTACCCCCCGAAAATGAACTTGCAAAATGAATTTTTTCCGTTTCTTAGATTCATAAAATAATCAGATGGAACGATATTTTGTAAAACTAAACGTCAAACGATAGCTCAACCATTTATCGTTAAGACAACATGCGTTTTGAAGAGAAAACAAAAAGGGTGTGTCTTCTACTGGCTTTGAAAGACAGGAGGCGTTAACACGTTTTGCAGGCAAAAACGCTGGTTTTAAGGCCTTTTTTATCGGATTACAGTGCGGTATTGTCCATACCTCAACGTGTTTACAAGATACAGCAATGAAACGTGGCAGTCATACAAAAATGGCTTTTATCTAGACGCTCACAAAAAATTATGTCAATACCTTAAAAGTGCAAGTGTCTACAAGCATCTTAAGGCGGTAATTTAAGGTCCGCGCTGAAACAAAAGTTATGAATGGGAAACAAATTGGGCTTCTGCATGCACATAAATAACGTTTCAAGGTACCTACGTCTTAAATTTTATTAACTTCGAACCACGGGCTGAGCGCATGGACAAAGCCCGTAGAAGACACACCCTTTTTGCTTTCTCTTCAAAACGCATGTTGTCTTAAAGATAAATGGTTGGGCTATCGTTTGACGTTTAGTTTTACAAAATACTGTTGCATCTGATTATTTTATGAATTTAAGAAACGGACAAAGTCGTTTTGCAAGTTCATTTTCGGGGGATACTCACTTTGACGCCCAGCTGCGCAGCGCTGAGTTAAGATAATCATGATCTGTAAACAGGATCATAAAGAGGAATGAATGTCCTTTCCGGGCATATGTAAATAGTTACTCAATATTTATTTGTTCAGCTTTTATAGCAAATTTTCGTACCTCTCCTTAACGTTTTGTGTGTAGTGCATGTAAAAGAGAAAAGCCCTAAAAATCTAAAAGAGAAAGCCCACCAAATAATAGACGTCTAAAAGAGAAAGCCCACCAAATAATAGACGTCTAAAAGAGAAAGCCCACCAAATAATAGACGTCTAAAAGAGAAAGCCCACCAAATAATAGTTAGCATCTCCGATAAAACATTGTGCGAACATGACAGCATGACCGTATGACCATACTGTCAGTCACTGGGTGGTGAAACACAGCCTAGCACAATGAGCAAGACAGATGGAGAAGGATAGGATAGGAGATATGTGGTGAGTTACTAAACCCTTCAGTGTGTTCCTGAGGAAGGCGTATAGCCGAAAATTTGAAGCTTGTTTGTTTGCTTGTTCGTTTGATTCTAATATATATATATATATATATATATATATATATATATATATATATATATATATATATATATATATATATATATATATATATAGACCGAGAGAGAGAGACAGGGAGAGAGAAAGAGAGAGTGTGTGAGAGAAAGATATTTGATATAATGGAACTTTGAGCATCTGTTTGGAATATAATGTGCTAAATATGATATCTAATGTCGTTCATTCTACAGAATCACAATATGATGAAATGTATTCTAACCAGTGTGAGCAAAGTGCATTATATTAAGGACTATTTCCCCATTGTATGGGCCGATGGCCTATCAAATTATGTATTTCGTTCGTTCATTTGTTTGTTTGTTCGAAGGAAATAAACAACCATTTAAAAAGTCGATGTAGATTCCGCTGAGGATGTGTTGTGGCACAAACGCAATATCTGGCAGCTGGATGTGAGAACAACCGCAATTTATGGAGGCACGATGACCTCTGACTCCAGCAATCACAAGAACTTCCATATCGCGGCTGGAGCCAACTTTCACACAGATCCACGATAAATCTTCATGTTTTCATTCTCCTAACCGATATCGTTTCCTTGCTTAGAAACCAATATATTATCGTTTACTGGGTTCATATTTGCCTTTTTATAAATCATCCTAATTAATAAAGCAAAACGAGAAAGCTTTTCTGATGCTTTGGATTTCCAATTTTTAAAATCGAAACGTAATTTTGTAGTGGCTAGCATTTTCCTTCTGCAGTCACACAAAAAAACATTTTAAAACCATGTTCGACAATGTAAAGTTTTACTGTTGTAACAAAGCCTGCACCTACTGTAATGATGTCAATGCAAACACAACATATATCTTACACGGTTGTGTTGATTGAACCAGATTTATGTATTAATCACCAGACATTTAATTATAATATGAGCATCGTGTATGCATATGTGCCCCGGCATAACTACAAAATAGTTCCATCCTCTACGGCACGGTTCTTTATATCTGGATTTCAGTCTGTATCAAACAGGTGCAGCAAAAAACCGACTGATTTAGCACATCACTGGAATGTAGACAATAGTGTAGGGACATGGTTGCTTGGTGGTGATGACTTGGGGTAGGCTGCACAGGCACAGAGGGAATCCATCTCTCCTCCCTTCTCTTCTTCCAAAGAGTGGTCAAAGATATCCAGAGATGCCTTTATTCCTTTATTGGGCTAGTGACAGGTTACATAGGCCAAAGATAATTCCCAGTACCGCTCTCGCTGCCGTGCTTGGCCGCTCTACCACGCTCTACCCTGCATGTGCTTGGCCGCTCTACCACGATCTGTCCTGCATGTGCTTGGCCGCTCTACCACGCTCTGTCCTGCATGTGCTTGGCCGCTCTACCACGCTCTATCCTGCGTGTGCTTGGCCGCTCTACCACGCTCTGTCCTGCATGTGCTTGGCCGCTCTACCACGCTCTATCCTGCGTGTGCTTGGCCGCTCTACCACGCTCTGTCCTGCATGTGCTTGGCCGCTCTACCACGCTCTATCCTGCTTGTGCTTGGCCGCTCTACCACGCTCAATCCTGCATGTGCTTGGCCGCTCTACCACGCTCTATCCTGCGTGTGCTTGGCCGCTCTACCACGCTCTACCCTGCGTGTGCTTGGCCGCTCTACCACGCTCTATCCTGCATGTTGGCCGCTCTACCACGCTCTATCCTGCATGTGCTTGGCCGCTCTACCACGCTCTATCCTGCATGTGCTTGGCCGCTCTACCACGATCTACCCTGCATGTGCTTGGCCGCTCTACCACGCTCTATCCTGCGTGTGCTTGGCCGCTCTACCACGCTCTATCCTGCATGTGCTTGGCCGCTCTACCACGCTCTACCCTGCATGTGCTTGGCCGCTCTACCACGCTCTACCCTGCATGTGCTTGGCCGCTCTACCACGCTCTACCCTGCATGTGCTTGGCCGCTCTACCACACTCTACCCTGCATGTGCTTGGCCGCTCTACCACGCTCTACTCTGCATGTGCTTGGCCGCTCTACCACGCTCTACCCTGCATGTGCTTGGCCGCTCTACCACGCTCTGTCCTGCATGTGCTTGGCCGCTCTACCACGCTCTACCACGCTCTACCCTGCATGTGCTTGGCCGCTCTACCACGCTCTACCCTGCATGTGCTTGGCCGCTCTACCACGCTCTACCACGCTCTACCCTGCGTGTGCTTGGCCGCTCTACCACGCTCTATCCTGCATGTGCTTGGCCGCTCTACCACGCTCTACCCTGCATGTGCTTGGCCGCTCTACCACGCTCTACCCTGCATGTGCTTGGCCGCTCTACCACGCTCTACCCTGCATGTGCTTGGCCGCTCTACCACGCTCTGTCCTGCATGTGCTTGGCCGCTCTACCACGCTCTACCCTGCATGTGCTTGGCCGCTCTACCACGCTCTATCCTGCATGTGCTTGGCCGCTCTACCACGCTCTACCCTGCATGTGCTTGGCCGCTCTACCACGCTCTACCCTGCATATCCTTGGCCGCTCTACCACGCTCTATCCTGCATGTGCTTGGCCGCTCTACCACGCTCTACCCTGCATGTGCTTGGCCGCTCTACCACGCTCTATCCTGCATGTGCTTGGCCGCTCTACCACGCTCTATCCTGCGTGTGCTTGGCCGCTCTACCACGCTCTACCACGCTCTACCACGCTCTATCCTGCACGTGCTTGGCCGCTCTACCACGCTCTACCCTGCGTGTGCTTGGCCGCTCTACCACGCTCTACCCTGCATGTGCTTGGCCGCTCTACAACGCTCTACCCTGCATGTGCTTGGCCGCTCTACCACGCTCTATCCTGCACGTGCTTGGCCGCTCTACCACGATCTGTCCTGCATGTGCTTGGCCGCTCTACCACGCTCTATCCTGCACGTGCTTGGCCGCTCTACCACGCTCTACCACGCTCTATCCTGCATGTGCTTGGCCGCTCTACCACGCTCTATCCTGCATGTGCTTGGCCGCTCTACCACGCTCTATCCTGCATGTGCTTGGCCGCTCTACCACGCTCTATCCTGCATGTGCTTGGCCGCTCTACCACGATCTGTCCTGCATGTGCTTGGCCGCTCTACCACGCTCTACCCTGCATGTGCTTGGCCGCTCTACCACGCTCTACCCTGCATGTGCTTGGCCGCTCTACCACGCTCTGTCCTGCATGTGCTTGGCCGCTCTACCACGCTCTATCCTGCATGTGCTTGGCCGCTCTACCACGCTCTATCCTGCGTGTGCTTGGCCGCTCTACCACGCTCTACCCTGCGTGTGCTTGGCCGCTCTACCACGCTCTACCCTGCATGTGCTTGGCCGCTCTACCACGCTCTATCCTGCATGTGCTTGGCCGCTCTACCACGCTCTATCCTGCATGTGCTTGGCCGCTCTACCACGCTCTATCCTGCGTGTGCTTGGCCGCTCTACCACGCTCTACTCTGCATGTGCTTGGCCGCTCTACCACGCTCTATCCTGCATGTGCTTGGCCGCTCTACCACGCTCTATCTTGCGTGTGCTTGGCCGCTCTACCACGCTCTACCATGCATGTGCTTGGCCGCTCTACCACGCTCTATCCTGCATGTGCTTGGCCGCTCTACCACGCTCTACCCTGCGTGTGCTTGGCCGCTCTACCACGCTCTATCCTGCATGTGCTTGGCCGCTCTACCACGCTCTACCCTGCATGTGCTTGGCCGCTCTACCACGCTCTACCCTGCATGTGCTTGGCCGCTCTACCACACTCTACCCTGCATGTGCTTGGCCGCTCTACCACGCTCTACTCTGCATGTGCTTGGCCGCTCTACCACGCTCTACCCTGCATGTGCTTGGCCGCTCTACCACGCTCTGTCCTGCGTGTGCTTGGCCGCTCTACCACACTCTACCACGCTCTACCCTGCATGTGCTTGGCCGCTCTACCACGCTCTACCCTGCATGTGCTTGGCCGCTCTACCACGCTCTACCCTGCGTGTGCTTGGCCGCTCTACCACGCTCTATCCTGCATGTGCTTGGCCGCTCTACCACGCTCTACCCTGCATGTGCTTGGCCGCTCTACCACGCTCTACCCTGCATGTGCTTGGCCGCTCTACCACGCTCTACCCTGCATGTGCTTGGCCGCTCTACCACGCTCTACCCTGCATGTGCTTGGCCGCTCTACCACGCTCTACCCTGCATGTGCTTGGCCGCTCTACCACGCTCTATCCTGCATGTGCTTGGCCGCTCTACCACGCTCTACCCTGCATGTGCTTGGCCGCTCTACAACGCTCTACCCTGCATGTGCTTGGCCGCTCTACCACGCTCTATCCTGCATGTGCTTGGCCGCTCTACCACGCTCTGTCCTGCATGTGCTTGGCCGCTCTACCACGCTCTATCCTGCATGTGCTTGGCCGCTCTACCACGCTCTATCCTGCATGTGCTTGGCCGCTCTACCACGCTCTACCCTGCGTGTGCTTGGCCGCTCTACCACGCTCTACCCTGCATGTGCTTGGCCGCTCTACCACGCTCTACCTGCATGTGCTTGGCCGCTCTACCACGCTCTATCCTGCATGTGCTTGGCCGCTCTACCACGCTCTATCCTGCATGTGCTTGGCCGCTCTACCACGCTCTATCCTGCATGTGCTTGGCCGCTCTACCACGCTCTATCCTGCATGTGCTTGGCCGCTCTACCACGCTCTATCCTGCATGTGCTTGGCCGCTCTACCACGCTCTATCCTGCATGTGCTTGGCCGCTCTACCACGCTCTATCCTGCATGTGCTTGGCCGCTCTACCACGCTCTATCCTGCATGTGCTTGGCCGCTCTACCACGCTCTACCCTGCATGTGCTTGGCCGCTCTACCACGCTCTGTCCTGCATGTGCTTGGCCGCTCTACCACGCTCTATCCTGCATGTGCTTGGCCGCTCTACCACGCTCTATCCTGCGTGTGCTTGGCCGCTCTACCACGCTCTACCCTGCGTGTGCTTGGCCGCTCTACCACGCTCTACCCTGCATGTGCTTGGCCGCTCTACCACGCTCTATCCTGCATGTGCTTGGCCGCTCTACCACGCTCTATCCTGCATGTGCTTGGCCGCTCTACCACGCTCTATCCTGCGTGTGCTTGGCCGCTCTACCACGCTCTACCTGCATGTGCTTGGCCGCTCTACCACGCTCTATCCTGCATGTGCTTGGCCGCTCTACCACGCTCTATCCTGCGTGTGCTTGGCCGCTCTACCACGCTCTACCTGCATGTGCTTGGCCGCTCTACCACGCTCTATCCTGCATGTGCTTGGCCGCTCTACCACGCTCTACCCTGCGTGTGCTTGGCCGCTCTACCACGCTCTATCCTGCATGTGCTTGGCCGCTCTACCACGCTCTACCCTGCATGTGCTTGGCCGCTCTACCACGCTCTATCCTGCGTGTGCTTGGCCGCTCTACCACGCTCTATCCTGCATGTGCTTGGCCGCTCTACCACGCTCTACCCTGCATGTGCTTGGCCGCTCTACCACGCTCTACCCTGCATGTGCTTGGCCGCTCTACCACGCTCTACCCTGCATGTGCTTGGCCGCTCTACCACGATCTGTCCTGCATGTGCTTGGCCGCTCTACCACGCTCTATCCTGCATGTGCTTGGCCGCTCTACCACGCTCTACCACGCTCTATCCTGCATGTGCTTGGCCGCTCTACCACGCTCTATCCTGCATGTGCTTGGCCGCTCTACCACGCTCTATCCTGCATGTGCTTGGCCGCTCTACCACGCTCTATCCTGCATGTGCTTGGCCGCTCTACCACGCTCTGTCCTGCATGTGCTTGGCCGCTCTACCACGCTCTACCCTGCATGTGCTTGGCCGCTCTACCACGCTCTACCCTGCATGTGCTTGGCCGCTCTACCACGCTCTGTCCTGCATGTGCTTGGCCGCTCTACCACGCTCTATCCTGCATGTGCTTGGCCGCTCTACCACGCTCTATCCTGCGTGTGCTTGGCCGCTCTACCACGCTCTACCCTGCGTGTGCTTGGCCGCTCTACCACGCTCTACCCTGCATGTGCTTGGCCGCTCTACCACGCTCTATCCTGCATGTGCTTGGCCGCTCTACCACGCTCTATCCTGCATGTGCTTGGCCGCTCTACCACGCTCTATCCTGCGTGTGCTTGGCCGCTCTACCACGCTCTACTCTGCATGTGCTTGGCCGCTCTACCACGCTCTACCCTGCATGTGCTTGGCCGCTCTACCACGCTCTATCTTGCGTGTGCTTGGCCGCTCTACCACGCTCTACCATGCATGTGCTTGGCCGCTCTACCACGCTCTATCCTGCATGTGCTTGGCCGCTCTACCACGCTCTATCCTGCGTGTGCTTGGCCGCTCTACCACGCTCTATCCTGCATGTGCTTGGCCGCTCTACCACGCTCTACCCTGCATGTGCTTGGCCGCTCTACCACGCTCTACCTGCGTGTGCTTGGCCGCTCTACCACGCTCTACCCTGCATGTGCTTGGCCGCTCTACCACGCTCTACCCTGCATGTGCTTGGCCGCTCTACCACGCTCTATCCTGCATGTGCTTGGCCGCTCTACCACGCTCTACCCTGCATGTGCTTGGCCGCTCTACCACGCTCTATCCTGCAAATGCTTGGCCACTCTACCACGCTCTACCCTGCATGTGCTTGGCCGCTCTACCACGCTCTACCCTGCATGTGCTTGGCCGCTCTACCACGCTCTGTCCTGCATGTGCTTGGCCGCTCTACCACGCTCTATCCTGCATGTGCTTGGCCGCTCTACCACGCTCTACCCTGCATGTGCTTGGCCGCTCTACCACGCTCTATCCTGCATGTGCTTGGCCGCTCTACCACGCTCTACCCTGCATGTGCTTGGCCGCTCTACCACGCTCTGTCCTGCATGTGCTTGGCCGCTCTACCACGCTCTATCCTGCATGTGCTTGGCCGCTCTACCACGCTCTATCCTGCGTGTGCTTGGCCGCTCTACCACGCTCTATCCTGCATGTGCTTGGCCGCTCTACCACGCTCTATCCTGCATGTGCTTGGCCGCTCTACCACGCTCTATCCTGCATGTGCTTGGCCGCTCTACCACGCTCTGTCCTGCATGTGCTTGGCCGCTCTACCACGCTCTACCCTGCATGTGCTTGGCCGCTCTACCACGCTCTACCCTGCATGTGCTTGGCCGCTCTACCACGCTCTGTCCTGCATGTGCTTGGCCGCTCTACCACGCTCTATCCTGCGTGTGCTTGGCCGCTCTACCACGCGCTATCCTGCATGTGCTTGGCCGCTCTACCACGCTCTATCGTGCATGTGCTTGGCCGCTCTACCACGCTCTACCCTGCATGTGCTTGGCCGCTCTACCACGCTCTACCCTGCATGTGCTTGGCCGCTCTACCACGATCTACCCTGCATGTGCTTGGCCGCTCTACCACGATCTACCCTGCATGTGCTTGGCCGCTCTACCACGCTCTGTCCTGCATGTGCTGATTATGTCGAGAAGACAACGGACTTCAGCGAAGACAGGCACCAGCGGGTGCAAAGCCGAACCTCTGAACTCTAAATTGTAGCTAAGCATGTGCTTCCCTATCATGCTTTGACTGTGAATAACAACAAAAATCAACTGTCACATACGGCAACTTTCTCTCCAATAGACAGGGCAAATGTCACTCTACGTTCTGGTCAAAGAGCAATTTTGTAAGGCGGTTAGCACTTGTGGCGCAAAAACAAATCCAACCTCTTAGTACCATAGTCAGTCAAAATTATCTTTCATAGCTTATGGAGTGCAGGTTGCAACATATGAGTTAGTTTATAAACACTATTACTATGACAATACTGTACATGGTTACAATCAAAGGTGTTCAAAACATATAAAGCGTATAAAACTGTTCATCATATTCAAACTGGTAAGTCGGCCATTCATGTGTTCCAAGAGCAAACGGATGGGAAGTGTTATCTCTTGGGTGGCTTGATGGACACTGGCTGTGTCACATTATCTCCAGAATGACAGCAGCGGTCTGGGTTCCCCTAAAGCTCACCTATCATGTATCTCTACAGCAATTGCTAACCCGTAGGGGCAAGCTGACGACAGCTGGGGGCGCGTCGCTTACGCAAGTATTGTGCGAGAATCTCTCAGGAAACGCGAGGCAGGGCGGGGCCCACAGCCTCTCTCTGACAAGAAGGCACTCGCCCCCAAGGCGGTTTGCCGAGGTAGCTCCGGAGGTACTTCGCCGCGTCTAGCCGCAGAGGCCCGGGTGACACAAAATGTTGGAGACCGTGCTAATTGAGTTACCGTTCTTAGATGGCAGTGTCTGTAATGTGTTTCTCACTGTTCGAGAATGGAAAACTGTACGCACCAGACGTATTTGCTGTTCGAGTGTTCATTTGTATATTTTGAAGAGTATGTGTAGAAGTAGTTATGTCCCTTGAATTGATCCGGAGTGTATCGAGGTACTGAATTTTCGAAAAAAATTGTCTACTCTTGAACCGGGGTCGCTTTCTTTTCTTTACAAAAGTTCCCGTGCCAATCGAAGTGTCGCCATGGTATGTTCTATCAAGTGAAAAACTGCTGTGATGTCTGTATCATCAGTTAATTCGTCTATTGGCAAGTGCTTCACCTACTCTCGTGCCAGGACGCAGCCATGTTCTCTCGGACCTCCGCCTTGCCATGTGATGGTTGGCCGTTTTTTAGACGTCTTTCAATGCTTGCTTCGCCCTCGGCTTGCCCTCGGGGAAAGTGCCTAGCGTAAGCAACGCGCCCCTGACCGCTCTGTCTCATGTAGCTTTACAGCTGACGGTGGGCTTGTGGAAATGTCATTTGTTTTCCACTTTTTTTCTTTCACCCTGTTACAGGAAAATAGTACCAGAAGAAATGATGGGTTAAGGCTGGGTTTTATTTTTCTTTCTCTTTGTTAGATGCGGAAAGTGGTGTTTCTTGGGCTTAGTTTTAGATTTGGGCGACTAGTGTTTTCTTCTTTTCTTTAATTGCGCGCGGGTTGGGCCAGATCTTCCAGAATGGTTTGAACTCACAACTGGATCTGAATGGCCTGACCCTATCGCGATACTCCAAGGCAGCCTTTCTGGCTGCGTGGGGCCACCCTGGCTGAGTTACTGGAGCACCACCTCAGGGCAAAGCAGCCAGGGTCTCCAGGTGATGAGGGGGGCATCGAGCTACTCGGTCGTGTGTTGCGTTTGACGAAAAACCTCCTCTGAAATGTCTTTGCAACATCAAGCATTATATTATTTTTCCTCGTGGTGACATGCTGTCATCATGCAAGCCTCTAACCATTTCTTTACCAAGTTGCTGATTTTGCAATGTTGCTGGTAAAACAACCAACACCATGAAAGGGAAACTTAAGAGTAAAGGTGTTCTTTCAAGCAGCTACATCAAGAGCTCAAACCGCTTTATACTACACTAGGATACGGAGATCAACAAGAGGCTTCGAACAGTGATGTAGAGACGTATGCAAGCAGGATCTGAAAGTTCTTCTCATGAACGTCACGAGTTGGGGGGGTATCTCTGTAGATGGAGAGCCGAGTCCAGAGCAGTCGTAAAAAAGGAGAGAGAGGGTGTGGCTGGGTGGGGGTGGGGTGGGGGTCTGTCGCGTGGTGGTATGAAATTTAATTAAAAGTTTGCTCTTTTAATTATTAGTTCTAAGAACTTGAAAGATTCCACCCGAGGGTTTTCATGCTAAATCCCTGTTGCCACTTCCTTCAGTAATAAAGATAAACAAATAGGTGAAACAACAACAAAAATGAGACACTGGGGATCTGAGGAAAGTTTCACAACAGTTTAATCAAGGACACAAACAATCAAAATAAATCCCAACCCCCAAGAATGGCCAAAAAACCCCAAAAGAAATATAGTACACTCTACAACCTCCACTGTCACACAAGTTCAAGGGCTGGGGTTACTCGCCTCACACAGGCAAGGCCCCAGGCAACTCATGAAGAAGCCTATCATGTACCCACGCCGCGCGCGCGGGGGAAACCGTAGCCTGATTAACATACGTCAACAAACCGGCTAGCGCCGTTCTCCCTCCTTCACTCTGGCAGTGAGACAGTTCAACACGGTCCCTCTCCCTCTCAGATAAACGAGCCTAACGCTCTTAGTGAGAATAAGATTGGCATCAGCCGAAAGTTATTGTCAGTCTTCCTCAAGGGATCCAGCGGAAAATAAGAGAAAGCGATCTTACCGCACTGATCCTTGTTCAGCTCCAGGGAAACGACACAATCCCCTAGCACAGGACGACAACACACTAGACACTGCCTACACCAGCAGTCTCGAGGAGCCTACACGCTCACGCACTTCTAATTCTCACATCGAGGTACTTCCACAGTCGCACGTGACCGCGGTCCAACGTGCGTCGACCTTCCGTCGTGGTACCCCAGGCGCGCGAGGCTGCTAGTCCTAGCACCTCCGCCCCCTCCAGTTGTGATGATTCCTCCGAGCAGAAACCGGCGGGAGGTGTACTTCCGCCCCTATCCTGTATCCCCAGGACACATGGATCCAGCCTCCTCGCTGATCCGTAGGACCGGTCACTCCATGTGACCAGTGGCTCTCTCCGGCAGGACTCCTTTCACAACGCGGTGGCACCTTAGACTGGCCGGCTCACCGCTGCAAACTCGGTTTGCAATAATACGTCACCCCTGAGCAGACTCTCACGAGTGTGACCGGGTGTAAGGACACCCACGTGCGGTCAAGCACGCTTGTGCACGAGTGCACAGGGTTGTTGGTCGATACAGTTGGTCTGAAAAAGGACAAGAACGTCTCATCACTACTAGATAAGACAGCAGCCACTGCATTCTCGTTCAAGCCTCCCCCACACCCCAACACGATAGACGTAACCCAGACGTCATTAGAATGAGAACCCATAATTTGACTTATTCACAGGTAATTGAATTTCTCCCTCTTTCCATCCCTGCAGACATCACTTATCTCACAAGGCGATTAAGGAGACACACAAATTCACTCTACCCCCTTCCTTTCCCCCACGGGATAATTTAGTCAGACGAAAAATGGCGTTCCCTCCCTCATAACGGTATTTACACGTTCAACCCAAAGAACAATGACAACCTACCTCATCAGACCCATGGCGGACATAAAGACAGTGTTCACATCGAGAAAGGCCCCGGGCCTTCGTCAACCCGATGTTGGCGCTTGAGGCAGACCCCCGGGTCTCCTGAGCCCAAAACGCGATTCCATCGCGGACACGTCTAACCTGCTCAAACAGCAGTCGTGGAATAAAAATCCACGAGGCGTCCTAACGCCTAACAACCCGTCGCCCCAAGTCATATTAGCCAACCAAAAGAACCCGATTATATCACGTGGTGAACCAAGCATACGTGATCATACGTGCTTCACTCATGCCCACCCTTTGGGGGTCCATCCCCCCCAATATCGAATCTCGACACCCCTTGCCTCCCTCTGTGTCAACCCCAATCAGCAACAAGAGACAAGGTTTTGGCTTTGTTACTAGTTTTTGGTGCGACAGCACATTCCAAAAATTTCGGACGGCGCCGCTGTGTCGAGACCAAACCCCTATGTACACTTTCTCACCCTATCTTGTCGCTATCATGCGACAAGTCCTCCCCACTAAGACACGACTACGTTGTCACAGAATCACTCTCAGGCCCGCAGGCGCGACTCAGGTAGTCGGCCCCCACGTTCTGACTCCCGGGGATCACTCTCACGGTGAAGTTGTACAATTGGAGCAGCAGACTCCATCTCATAAGTCTGCTATTCGCGACCTTGGCCGTCTGCAGATAGCGCAGTGGTTGGTGATCAGTTTCAAGGACGAACTCGCGTCCATACAGGAAAGGCTGGAACTTGTGGGTGGCCCACACCACGGCCAAGCACTCCCGTTCAACGGTCGAGTACTTGCTCTCAGCTCCTGATAGCTTCCGGCTCGCGTAAGCCACAGGGTGAAGCACCCCACCCTTCTCCTGCAATAGTACTGCTCCCAGCCCATGGTCAGATGCATCCGTCCGTAGAGTGAACTGCGCGGACAGGTCCGGCAGCTGCAAGACCGGCTTCGCAGTGAGCCGCGCCTTCAGAGCGCGGAACGCAGTCTCGCACGCCGCGGTCCACTCCACGACATTCGGAGCTCCTTTCTTGGTGAGTTCGGATAGGGGGAGAGCGATGGCCGAGAAGTTTGGTATGAACTTCCTATAATATCCGGCCAATCCCAGGAAGGCACGGACTTGCTTCTTAGTCTTCGGCACCGGTGCTCCTTCCACCTTCCTCACTTTGTCCTCCTCAGGCAGGACTTCCCCCTCCCGCACTACGTGGCCTAGGAAACTCAATTCCTTAAACCCTACGCAGCACTTGGTAGGACGGGCAGACAGGTTCGCCTGTCTGAGACGTTGCAGCACGGCCTCTAAAGCCTCGAGGTGCTCTGGCCAGGTCCTCGTCGCAATGAGGATGTCGTCCATGAAGTTATAAACGTCACTCCTCCCCAGCGGCTCCAGCAAAGCCCGCATCATTCGGGAGAAAACAGCCACAGCGTTTCTCAAACCGAATGGCATGACGCGGAACTGAAACTGGCCCGCGGGGGTGGTGAAAGCGGTCATGGGACGCACCTCCTCACGGACAGGTATCTGCCAGTATCCTTTTGAGAGGTCAATCTTGGTAAAATACTTCGCGTGCCCGAGCTGCGCGAAGAGGTTTTCCACGTCAGGAAGAGGCTCAGCATCAAATACGGTCACTCTATTCAGCGACCGATAGTCCACACAGAACCGATACTGATCGTCCTTCTTCCTGACAAGAACAACCGGGGCATTGTAGGGAGAGGCGGCTGGCTCGATGACACCGAGCTCCAACATAGCCTTTACCTCCTCTTTCACCGCCTCCACCTTGGCGTAGGGAAGAGGGTACTGCTTGACGCGCACGGGTCGGGCTGACTCCACCGTCATGTCAAAGGTGACAAGGTCGGTCTTGAGAGGGAGATCGGTCAGGACCGACTCATACCTCTCTGCAATGGCCAACACTTGACGTCTCTGACTGTCGGTCAGTTGGGAGCCTAGCACGACGTCGCGGGCAGTCTCCTCCCCAGTCAAGCATGGCAGGGGTAATTCGCGGTCAGGCGGAGTCATCCCCCCTGTCTCCTCGATCA
This sequence comes from Theodoxus fluviatilis, assembly GCA_034096865.1. NCBI lineage: Eukaryota > Metazoa > Mollusca > Gastropoda > Cycloneritida > Neritidae > Theodoxus > Theodoxus fluviatilis. The sequence continues at coordinate 19,035 of JAWQFJ010017660.1, forward strand.
CCGCCACGGCGATCGCGGGGGTGGTGTCGGCTGACTCGCTCACACCTTGCCTCTCCCGATACAGCTTCAGGAGGTTGGCGTGGAACAGCCGTTCACGCCCGAACATCCTGATGCGGTAATCGGATTCGCCCCTTTTCTCTAGGACTTCGAACGGGCCCTGCCAGCATAGCTGCAATTTGTTGTGTCGCTGAGGTAGCAGTAGCAAAACCTTTTCGCCTGGGCGAAACAGGCGTGCAACCGCCTTGCGATTGAACACGGCCGCATGCCTCTGAGATGCGACAGCCAACTTCTCGCGAGCTAGCTTGCAGGTCTCCTCGATTCGATTTCGAAGATCAACCACGTATTCCGACGTGGTCCTCACTTCTTCTTCTGTCCCCTCCTCAGTCCAGAGACTTCGGAGTACGGACATGGGTCCTCGGACAGTTCTCCCGTAGAGCAGCTCAAACGGAGAAAAGCCGAGACTTTCTTGCGGGACCTCGCGGTAGGCGAAGAGTAGTGCAGGGATATAACGATCCCATTGCTTGGGCCTCTCCTGAGTTAGCTTCCGAAGCATGGTCTTCAGGGTCCCGTTATATCGCTCCACCAACCCGTTCCCCTGAGCGTGATAGGGGGTTGTAGCCAAGCCCTTGATGGCCAGTAGTCTCTCAACCTCCCTCATGGTCTCGCTCATGAATTGAGTCCCCCTGTCAGTGAGAATCTCTGCTGGTATTCCTACTCGTGACCACACCTGCCACATGGCTTCCGCAACGGTCACGGCATCGATGGTTTTGAGTGGAACGGCCTCTGGATAGCGGGTGGCATAGTCCACCATAACCAGTATGTAACGATTCCCTGCATCCGACGCAGGCGAAATCGGCCCAACCAAATCGATGGCTACCCGTTCGAATGGTGTGTCGATGAGCGGCATCCGTCCTACAGGCACTTTCCTGGGTCTGGGAGAAACCCTCTGGCACTGATCGCAAGACGAGACAAATCTTCGAATATCAGGGCACATCCCCGGCCAGAAAAATTGTTTCCAGACACGTTCCTGAGTGCTCTGGACTCCCATGTGGCCTCCCATCGGAGGTTCATGAGCCAAGCTCAAAACTCCCTGCCGTAGCTGGCGAGGGACTACAACCTGCGTGTAGACGACACCTCCGCTCTTGAATTCGCGGTAGAGTATTCCTCTCCTCCACGAGAAGGCAATCTTCCCAGACCTCTTCGTGAGCCACTCTTTCTTCTCCTCTGCGGCTTCACGGCATCGCCTAAGCGACGGGTCTCCCAACTGTAACTCACGCAGCCTAGCGGGAGTAACTTCCCCAAGCCCTGCCGGTGCCACTCGCAGCTGCGATGGCTTTTTCTTTTTCTCGGCAGACGCTTGCGCGCGCGTGACTATGGATACTGTCTTGGATAACGCATAGACAGGCAGAATGCTACGATCGCCCAGCCGGGCGTGGTTTCCCACTATGAAATCTGCTACGGGTGATTCCATCACCACAGCTTCGACTTCCCCTGTGTAGAACGGGCAGTCTACACGGACAGCGGCGACCGGATATCGCCGCTTCATGTTGGATTCTGCCATACACACTTCGAGCTCTTGGCCCGTGTACTGGTGAGGTGAGACGAGGGAGCGTCTCACAACACACACTTGTGACCCTGTGTCACGTAGCCCCTGTACGGTAACACCTTTGATCACAACAAGGCACCGGGGGTCGTAGTCTTGCATGCTACATGGCCAACACAGTGTCGGGATGGAGGCTAGCGGTAGAGCCGGCATCGGCCCTCTCGATACTGCCCCTGCAGTTTTCGCTCCCTGGGGACAATCCCTGGCGAAGTGCTTCGGCGACCCACAGGAATAACATCCCTTGTCACCCCTGGCTCCCCTAGCTCCCTTAGGATTCCCCTTGAAATTCCTTTGCATAGGACCTCTCCCACTGGGGTTCCCTCCCTTATACTGGCTCCCATTCCCCGGATTCCCACCTTGTGGTTTCCCTGACTGGAAATACTTCTTGCGGCTCTCGCCGTGAGCTTCGAAGTAGATCTCTGCTAGATCTCCCGCCTCAGCCAACGCTTGCGGTCTCTTCTCTTTCACGAACGCAGCCATCTCTGGGGACAATCCCTGTAAGAACTGTTCTAACAGGACCAACTGCTTTAACTCCTCCACCCTGGAGAGTTCATGCCATTTTGCCAGATTTTCCGCTAGCCGAGCGCAGAACTGCTTGTAGGTTTCGCTTTCTTTCTTCCTACAGCTCCTAAATCTCTGCCTATAGGTCTCAGCGGTCAACTGATATCGCATCAGCAAAGCAGCCTTCAATTCCTGGTAGTCTTCCGCGGTTTCATCATCGAGAGAGTTATATAGTTCCGCGGCCTTCCCCGTCAAACGAGTTGATACGCGAGTAGCCCAAGTGCTCTCGTCCCATTTCCCAAGAGTAGCTATGCGTTCGAACCTCTTTAAATACGTGGCTATTTCTTCCTTAGCCTCGTCAAACAAAGGAATGGATGCTCTAAACATTCGATCTCCCTGATCATCATCCGTACCTTCACTCACGCTGAGATGCGCTCCATCACCCTGAGTCTTTCTCTCAGCCTCTTGAACCATGAGTTGTTTCCTCAACTCACGTTCCTCTTTCTCTCCCTCAAGCTTCTCTCGCTCTCGCTCTTGCTCTCTCAGAAGCTTTTCTCTCTCCATATCCAGTCTCTCTTGCGTTGCCTCTGCTTCTCTATCGAGTCTCTCTTGCTCTCTCTCTCGCTCTCCTTCCAACTTCATTCTCTCCAGTTCCAGACGCGCCCACTCCGTTTCCTCGCGAGTCATGCGCTCTGCTATGAACTCTGGAATTGCAGATGCTTCCACTCCTAGCTCAGTAGCGAAGGAACGCCACCTTGCAATCCTTTCCCCTCTAGTCTCGGTGTTAGACGCCATGGTGGAACCTTCTCCAGTAGCTCGCCCTGAACGAAGTTCCATTAAGGAAAAACTAAGAATACAAGAATGCTCTCTATCCACAAGGATGAGACGCCCCTAGAAAATTAGTCTATTCTGCTAAACAAGCTGTCGGCACAGTGTCAGGAAATACTCTAAGCAGCCCAGCCGGTACTGCTTCCCTTTGACGATCTGACGCACGACCCTCGCCCCGGAATGATGTTTTTCCCCCAAACATTCGAGACTAATAGAATGACTATTTACTGCTATAGCACACCCAGCTGATATGCAACAACAGGAGAAAATTACTACTCAGGAAGAACGTCAAGCAATATGAAAAATTGCACGAGCAAGCAATACAAGTCAGGTCAACACATGAAATTGCACAAGCAGGCAATATCAACAATTCAACAATCAAAGGTGGATCCCTCAGTGTCTATACTGTAGGAAAGTGGCAACTCAACAAAATGATAATTAATTCTCCAATTAATTTAGGAACCATCCTGGTAGGCTCGCCACATGTCGCGTGGTGGTATGGAATTTAATTAAAAGATTGCTCTTTTAATTATTAGTTCTAAGAACTTGAAAGATTCCACCCGAGGGTTTTCATGCTAAACCCCTGTTGCCACTTCCTTTCAGTAATAAAGATAAACAAATAAGTAAAACAACAACAAAAATGAGACACTGGGGGATCAGAGAAAAGTTTCACAACAGTTTAATCAAGAACACAATCAAAATAAATCCCAACCCACAAGAATGGCCAAAAACCCCAAAAGAAGTATAGTACACTCTACAACCTCCACTGTCACACAAGTTCAAGGGCTGGGGTTACTCGCCTCACACAGGCAAGGCCCCAGGCAACTCATGAAGAAGACTATCAGCACCCACGCCGCGCGCGCGGGGGAAACCCTAGCCTGATTATCATATGTCAACAAACCGGCTAGCGCCGTTCTCGCTCCTTCACTCTTGCAGTGAGACAGTTCAACCCGGACTCTCTCCCTCTCAGATGAACGAGCCTAACGCTCTTAGTGAGAATAAGATTGGCATCAGCCGAAAGTTATTGTCAGTCTTCCTCAAGGGATCCAGCGGAAAATAAGAGAAAGCGATCTTACCCCACTGGTCCTTGTTCAGCTCCAGGGAAACGACACAATCCCCTAGCACAGGACGACAACACACTAGACACTGCCTACACCAGCAGTCTCGAGGAGCCTACACGCTCACGCACTTCTAATTCTCACATCGAGGTACTTCCACAGTCGCACGTGACCGCGGTCCAACGTGCGTCGACCTTCCGTCGTGGTACCCCAGGCGCGCGAGGCTGCTAGTCCTAGCACCTCCGCCCCCTCCAGTTGTGATGATTCCTCCGAGCAGAAACCGGCGGGAGGTGTACTTCCGCCCCTATCCTGTATCCCCAGGACACATGGATCCAGCCTCCTCGCTGATCCGTAGGACCGGTCACTCCATGTGACCAGTGGCTCTCTCCGGCAGGACTCCTTTCACAACGCGGTGGCACCTTAGACTGGCCGGCTCACCGCTGCAAACTCGGTTTGCAATAATACGTCACCCCTGAGCAGACTCTCACGAGTGTGACCGGGTGTAAGGACACCCACGTGCGGTCAAGCACGCTTGTGCACGAGTGCACAGGGTTGTTGGTCGATACAGTTGGTCTGAAAAAGGACAAGAACGTCTCATCACTACTAGATAAGACAGCAGCCACTGCATTCTCGTTCAAGCCTCCCCCACACCCCAACACGATAGACGTAACCCAGACGTCATTAGAATGAGAACCCATAATTTGACTTATTCACAGGTAATTGAATTTCTCCCTCTTTCCATCCCTGCAGACATCACTTATCTCACAAGGCGATTAAGGAGACACACAAATTCACTCTACCCCCTTCCTTTCCCCCACGGGATAATTTAGTCAGACGAAAAATGGCGTTCCCTCCCTCATAACGGTATTTACACGTTCAACCCAAAGAACAATGACAACCTACCTCATCAGACCCATGGCGGACATAAAGACAGTGTTCACATCGAGAAAGGCCCCGGGCCTTCGTCAACCCGATGTTGGCGCTTGAGGCAGACCCCCGGGTCTCCTGAGCCCAAAACGCGATTCCATCGCGGACACGTCTAACCTGCTCAAACAGCAGTCGTGGAATAAAAATCCACGAGGCGTTCTAACGCCTAACAATCCGTCGCCCAAAGTCATTTTAGCCAACCAAAAGAACCCGATTATATCACGTGGTGAACCAAGCATACGTGATCATACGTGCTTCACTCATGCCCACCCTTTGGGGGTCCATCCCCCCCAATATCGAATCTCGACACCCCTTGCCTCCCTCTGTGTCAACCCCAATCAGCAACAAGAGACAAGGTTTTGGCTTTGTTACTAGTTTTTGGTGCGACAGCACATTCCAAAAATTTCGGACGGCGCCGCTGTGTCGAGACCAAACCCCTATGTACACTTTCTCACCCTATCTTGTCGCTATCATGCGACAGGGTCTATAAGCTTGAAGACGTGAGACGTACTCGACGGAAGGGCATACAGTGTCTGGACAGTATCAACACCTTCCGATGCAACTTTTGTGACAAGGACTGCCATTTTCGGATCGCAATGCAGAGAGAATTGCGACTGTAACCCCAGAGCGTCCCCAGAGTTCAGATCCATAGTGAAATACAACAGAAGGTGTTCTAGGGTACTAATGAATAAAAGGGTAGATGCATTGTGCACACACAAATGCCATGAGTATGTATGCATATATATAATGGACATGTTTGCTCAGCGTTAGTTCGATGGTGCAGAGCTTACGTTGGTTCTGCGAACATGATTTCGTTACAGTCGCTTGCATCTCAATCTGTCTGCCTATCTTCCCCTGCCGTCCTGCCTGCCTGCCGTCCTGCCTGCCTGCCTGCCTGCATGCATGCCAGCCTGCCTGCTGGTCGGTGGGTCGGTCGGTCGGTCGATGTATGCATGCTGGCAGCGGTACTATGAATGTGCAGTAGGGCATTTGTAGTTCGGCATAATTGTTCAGCATGGGAGTATGTGGCGTTGTTCCAGGAGTCGTTTATTTCAATAAGTTTGTTGCGGTTTTTTAGTTTCATCAAACGATGTGTACATGCTTCATGATTAATCAACACTTACTTTTTTCAACACTTTTACAACGAGTTGCAAGAGGTGCTGGATCAAGTACCAAAATAAGACATCCTGGTCGTGCAGGGAGACTGGAATGCCAAAGTGGGAAGCGACGCAAAGAACGATTGGCATGACGTTTGTGGACCGTACAGCAACACAGATAGATACCAATGACAGAGGCCTGAGACTCCTGGAGTTCGCCAGCTACAACGACCTTATACTGGCAAACACTCTTGGCTCGCACAAGACGTCCCGACGGTGGACCTGGCATCACCCAAATGGACAGCACCACAGTCAAATTGATTAGATCTTAGTAAAGAAGCGCTTCAAGACCAGCATTAACATCGCAAAGACACGAAGCTTTCCATGAGCAGACATTGGAAGCGACCACGACTTGCTGATGATGAACTTCCACCTGAGCCTAAAAAAATATCACCAAGCAGAAATGTACCAAGCTTAGATTTGACCTTGAAAGATTGAAAGACTCTGAGGTTGATAAGTCCTTCAAAGCGATTATTGGAGGGAAGTTTGCACCGCTTTTAATTCTGGGTGACGAAGAGGGTCTCGACACAGTGACCAACATCTTCAATAAGGCAGTGATAGAGAAAGCCGGGCAGTTATTGGGAAAACACCACCAAACAAAGAAACCATGGGTCACTGCAGAAATTTTAAACATATGCGATGAGAGAAGGGAACTGAAGAAAAAGAAGGGTACAGCAGATGGAGCAAGTAACAACAGGGTCAAGAAGGAGTGGATTGAACAGCAATGTGATGCAGTTGAGGAGAACCTCCAGAAGAATAACACCAAGAAAGCATACCAGACAGTCAAATACCTTACAGCGACCAAACAAGGGCGGGTCAACACCATACAAGACAAGAGCGGGATTTGTCTCACAGAAGATCGCGAAATCATGAAACGCTGGACTGAGTACTGCTCTGAACTGTACAACTATGACACCAGAGGAGATCCTAAAGTACTGAACTGTCCTCAGACTACCGAGGAGGACAATTACTCAATTCTTCGAGAAGAGGTGGAGACAGCAGTTAAGTCCCTCAAGAAAGGGAAGTCAGCTGGGGTTGACAACATTCCAGGGGAACTCATCCAGGCAGGAGGCGATGCAATGATCGATGCACTCACAACGATCTGCAATAAGATCTGGCAGACGAGAGATTGGCCAACCCCGTGGACACAGTCCCTAGTGATTACATTGCCCAAGAAAGGCAACCTGCAAGTGTGCCAGAACTACCGCACGGTCAGCCTCATCAGCCATCTCAGCAAGGTCATTCTGAAAGTACTGCTGAACAGATTAAAACCTCAGGCAGAGAAAATAATTGCTGAAGAGCAGGCAGGTTTCAGACCAGGTAGGAGCACCACCGAACGATCTTCAATCTGAGAGTCCTGTGTGAGAAACATCTACACCAACAAGTTCTGTACCATGTCTTTATAGACTTTAAGAAAGCATTGGACAGAGTCTGGCATGCTGCTCTGTGGGCCACAATGAGAAGCTACAACATCAGCTCCAAGATCATCAAAGTAGTCGAACATCTCTATAACAGAGCGACCAGCGCAGTCCTGTTCAATGGTACCACAGTCGAATGGTTCAGGACAACGGACGGAGTCAGACAGGGCTGTCTACTCTCCCCCATACTCTTCAACCCTTCCTCGAAAGGATAATGACTGATGCCCTAGCAGACCACGAAGGATCAATCAGCATCTGTGGCAGAAACGTTTTGCTATGACATTGGTGGATTAGCAGGAAGAGAAGAGGAGCGCGACTAGTCTTATTGAGCACCTAGACAAGACCTCACAGGCATATGGCAAGGAGATGAGTGCCGAGAAGACCAAGGTGATGACGAACAACCCTCGGGGCTTAAAAATGGAAATCAAAGTGAAGGGCCAAAAACTGGAAGCTGTGACCAACTTCAAATACATGGGATCTATTATGACTGATGAAGGGTCCAAACCAGAGATACTGTCCAGGATAGCACAAACAACAGCAGCATTGACAAAGTTGAAGCCAATATGGCGTGACAGAAATATCACTCTCGCGTCGAAGATCAGGCTCATGCACACGCTGGCCATCTCCGTATTCTTGTATGCATGCGAGTCCTGGACACTCACATCTGAACTACAGAGACGGATACAAGCCCTGGAAATGAGATGCTACCGCAAGATTCTGAACATCTCATATAAAGACCATGTCACGAATGAGGAAGTCAGAAATATGATCAGGAGAGCAATAGGACAGTACGAAGACCTGCTCTCAATCGTGAAAAGCAGAAAGCTGAAGTGGTACTGTCGCGTTTCAAGAGGCAGCGGGCTGGCCAAGACCATCCTACAAGGTACCGTACCAGGTGGGAGAAGGAGAGGCAGGCAGAGAAAGAGGTGGGAAGACAACATCAAAGAGTGGACAGGCTTGACCTTTGCTGACTCACAGCGAGCCACAGAGGATAGAGATCGATGGAGGAAGATTGTCCGAAAGTCATCAGGGGTGCCTCAACAACCCATCTCAGGGTTAAGAGACTGAACTGAAGTGAACTGAACTGAAAGCAGAGATACTCAAGCGGTGTGCTCTGACTCTAGAAGCATACAGGCAGAAGTACATAAAATGTAGAAAGCAGGACAAAGAGAGCTATATAGAGTTCGCTGCAAATTTGAAGGGACCACATGACTGATGGATGAGATCAAAAGGTGAAGTCGGTTTTTTGGTGCACCTGTTTGATACAGACTAAAATCCAGATATAAAGAACTGTGCCGTAGAGGATGGAACTATTTTGTAGTTATGCCGGGTGTGATGGTCTCCCATCTGTGAGCTCAGCCAAGCGGATCAAGGGAATGAATAGAGAATGCAGCGATTGTTCCCCAGGCCCAGCTGTGCACCAAGCCACATATGAAGTTAGGGTTACTGGAAGAGAAGGTAGCTATTGTTATCTTGAGGTCCAAGTGCAGGTGCAGGCCAGCTTGGCGTGTCAAGCATTAAGGAAGCGCTCTATCATGGTCCTGTTGGAGAGCTAGAACATTAGCCCTCCCAGGGAGTAGTTAATTATACGAATTTCAACGACAAATTAGGCTGGGACTGCAGCTCTCTCCCAAAATGTGGGTGGAAACACGGTCAAACCCCGGCGTGTCACACAGGAGTGGCTCGCCTCTCAGCATCCAGGTTCATGAAAAGCAACGAGAGTCGTCACCCTCTTCACTTCGGACTGACCATGCAAGCAGAGCACAAGGCTCGCCCCGGAGTCCCTGCTGAGACAGAGTATTCCCTCCAACTCATCTCAGAGGAACAAGATCCCACCGCTGCCACCAACGCTGTGATCGTCATCCCGTCTGCTGAGGTTGGAAAACAAGATCCCACCGCTGCCACCGACGCTGTGATCGTCACCCCCATCTGCTGAGGTTGGAACATAAGTTCCCACCATCGCCACCATCGCCGCTATACTCCTTCAGCGGTAACTGTGAATCCCTACCTTCCCCTGGAAAATTCTGGACTTGAAAGTCAGTAAACTCGTGTTGTAAGAACATTGTTCATCGACGAACATTTGGAGAACGTTTCCCCCAGACTCATGAGATAAGTCACCCAAGTGGAACTGAGGGTAACGTTATATTCATTAATTAAGGCTGGCCTAGTACTAACTACTCTTCTTGTGCATGCCTGATTTTTTTTCAGGAATATATTATAGTTTGTCATTACTTGATTAAATCATTATTAATTGATTCCTGATGACCTTTTTCTTCTGGTTTTGAGAGAAAGAGACAGCGCGAATGAAAGTAGTGACTATTATGTGTGCAAGTCGGGCCTCATCCAACCAGTGATAAATTACCATACCCCTAGACTCAGAGGCGACTTGTAACAATTGTATATATTTATGTACTGGAATGAATTGTTGTATTCTACTCTGAATTCTGCTCAGCTTGAAGCTTGAAGCCAGTCATATTCATGTATCCCTTGTGAGTGCCCTCTGGCCTGATCGAATAAAGTCTCTCTCTCTCTCTCTCTCTCTCTCTCTCTCTCTCCTCTCTCTCTCCTCTCTCTCTCTCCTCTCTCTCCTCCTCTCTCTCTCCTCTCTCTCTCTCTCTCTCTCTCTCTCTCTCTCTCTCTCTCTCTCTCTCTCTCTCTCTCTCTCTCTCTCTCTCTCTCTCTCTCTCTCTTCTATTACATTTTATCACACGGCAGCGGCTCGAGACGCTGTCCAGACGAGGAGAGATTGAGCAACACCACTGGAGAAGATGGAGATGGAGACAGCCTCAGCGACACTGCGTGTGATAGGGCGGTCTCGTCACAGCCGTCACCCTTGGGGATAGGAACTGCGCAGAGGACGTTCAGCTGACCTACTCAAATGCATTACAAATACTCTCGAAATATCGAGTGGGCGCTTTCTCATTCTTTGTGCCTCAGCGATGTCTACCTTCTTGGCTTTTTTAATGCAATTCTTTCCATTTCACATCCACGTTTTGCCCTAACATCCTGAGCTGAAACATGGGAGTCGATCAAAACAAATTGAGACCCACATTCTTCGCACATCGATTATGCCTGTGTGCAACTCATGGCGGACACTGACACGGAGCGGTTGGAGAGGCATGGGGGAAAGCACATCAATTGCCTCTCACAGATGAAGAATTCACACAAGGCGCCTACAGGCCAATCTGTCTGTGACAAAAACGCCTACGTTTTGTTATTTTAGCTGCAGTTTTGTGCTGCAGGCTCAGGTGTGTTTTGATGGTAACGTTTTTTAACCATGATGACTAATGATTCCGAACAGACTGTGTTAATTATATAATGTTTGTACGTCTCTGCGCTGCGGGATCTTTCATCACTGGGGATCGGAGGTAGCTACAATGGACAGGAGTGCCTGGAGACAAGGAGTGCAGAGGTAGCTACAATGCACAGGAGTGCCTGGAGACAAGGAGTTCAGAGGTAGCTACAATGGACAGG
>JAWQFJ010017660.1:32500-42500 GCA_034096865.1 Theodoxus fluviatilis
GGATTGATCATGATGAGAACTGAAAAGTATCTGACAAGTTTGAGACAAGTCTGACGGAGCAATGTGAGATGCTTATACAAAATTTTCCGGTGCTTTCCGCTGAGAAACTTGTGTTGAAACACTGAACTTTTACATTTTGAAACTGTGGTGGTCGAGTGAACAAGGCTTGGGCGCAAGGAATGGAGACCGAGTAGTACCTGCTTTCCTTAACTTTATTAACCCATGGGTACAGGAGCTGCTGGCTGGTCTGAGGCCGGATGGTAGTAGGCCTTCTCTCCTCGACCCAGATGGGATGAGGTCTGTCAAAGCATGCAAAAACAACCACTTTTAAAGAGATGACACACACGTGACAGACTAGAATCGAAAGGGCGTGCCATCCGGAGATATCAGGCTCCTGCGGGAAGCGAAGTCTCCCTGTAATGAAAGAATGCAGTGCACATATAGTTAGGATTGACAGAACAAGGAAGAGAGGCTGGAGGAGTGCAAAAGGTGATGTCCCTGACAGAAAACCACCACCACCAATAACTGTGAACAGCTACGAGAAACAAAAAGGGAGGAAGAGAAACTGACCTTTGTGCTAACAGACAGCTTGCAGAAAATTCGAGTGTCACAGTGCCGGGAAGGAGGGAGGGCAAGAGAGGAGGAGAAAGAAAGAGAGAGAGAAAGAATGAAGGTGTACCCTCTTATAAAATAAATCTTCAATCGACTCTTTGTCCTTTTTTATTTGTCCCAAAGAGGTCATTACCCCAAATTTTAAAACAAGAACATATTATAACACTTTTATTACTCACCCAGGTCATTGTGGAGTGCTGCATGAATAATGGCGTCCCTGTAGTTTTGGGGGAGATCCTTTGTGAGAGGCTGAGAGATTTCAAGGACTAGTTTACCCGTGTTTTAGTTCAGCAAAAGCCAGTGACCACGGAAACCGTTGACTCATTCAACGGACTGTGATTTGGAACTTAGAACCCGCCTCATAAATTGGAAGTCGACAGCTGCTGTAAGGTGTCATGCCAGAGTGTCTGAAATGGGGGCTTGATAGTGGGTTACAGTATGTAGTCAACTCTAACTAGCAGGGCTGAGCCCATTTCCAGACGTCTGCTCCAGTTAAGCACTTTATTTTGCTGTTAAAAAGGTTGTTCCAAATGAGGCCGAGGTAGTTTGGGCAGTGAAAAAAATGCCACCCTTACTTCTGGTCACATAAAACCACGATAACCTTTCCACGAACTGAAATAAGGTAAGAATTAGGTGATAAATCATCATCTTTATTTTTTACCCTTTCGAGTAAAACCTCTTGGGGAATTTCACTCCCGGTCGCCGCTGTACAGCACCCAAAGACCAGTTTTGCTCCTCGGGAGGAGAGGCAATGTGGGTGAAGCACCTTGCACAAGGATGCTCTGACAATACAAAAAGGTTATCGGAAGTCATCAATGAGTCTCTTCCCTTGTTGTTATTCTTATAGATTCCGCTATAGCACGTGTTTTTGTGAGAAATCTCTCCCGACAAGCGATGGATGTGCTGCTGTATGAGCTATTTTTGCAGGTGGGTTGTTTTCATTTATTCTACAAACTACGTAGCGTGCAAACAATTCGTAGATGCAAAAGAGACGGCGAAATCATAAGAGATGTACCTCCCTTGTTGCCATTTGCTATACGTAGACTACACTGATCGCACGTTTTTTTTTCAATGGAAAATATTAACGACAGGCGAAGGTTTGCTGCTGTAAGATCTAATTTTGCAAGTAAGTTGTTTTTATTCATCCAGTATATCACGGTTGCACGCCATGGTAGAGACTATACATAATAGAGATTCCCCACAAAAACACATGCGATGAGCGGAGTATATTATTTTGGCAAATAGCATCTAGGGAGGTAAATCACTGATGACGTCCGAGGTCTCTTTTAAACGGGCGAATTTTGTGCACGCTACGTAATTTGTAGAATGAATAAAAACCGCTGGCGCTGAACCTCCAGGTTTTGGCTTTTTAAAAAAGATCGGGTTCGAACCCGCAACCTCTCGAGAAAAGAGGGGGAAAACACACACACACATAAAACCCCCCAAAAAACACAACCTCTCGAAAAAAGAGAAGAAAAAAAAAGTTTCAGCGCAGAATCAAACCTGGTCATGCATGACCAAGAGTCGAACGCTCTACCAGCTGAGCCATTAGAGAATTGCTATGACAGAGTGTTTGTAAAGCATGTAAATCCAATTCTAAGCTATCGGCCCAGGAACAATCAACCATATATTTTAAACATGATGGATAGGTTCAGGAAGCTCCTATTATGACATGTTTTGCTTTCCTTTGGCATGTCATAGACGCTGAATTAACACTCACACAGTCACACAGAGGAGGAAGTGTATTATAGATGTTCAACCCAGACATGTGCATTCGTACTCATTCAGTGATTCACGCACACACCGTGTGTGGTACTGCTACCGAGTACCGTCATTCTACAAGCAACGAGTCAATCCTGTTAACACGATTCATAACTGGTAGGTTTTTAGGCTAGATTCGCTTCGAAAAGTTGCAGAAAATCTGATGATGGTAACAATCTGACGGTATAACAAGTTTTGACAAGGAAAAAACCAAGCAAGTAATCATTCTGACCGTTGTCAGCCATGTTCACCACGACAACGGCAGGATTCTAACGCATCATGAAGAAGGCTGAAATGGTCGGTGTCGGTGGTTGTTGTGACTCTTGACCGGTACTGTACTCCATGCACCTTAACGGTCCGTGTGATTCGGGTGTAATCTTAAGCTTAACGACGTTTATTGGCAGTATTACACCCGAATCACACATAGACCGCAGGGCGTGCCTTCGGATAACAACTCCTTCTACAGGTCCGCTCAGCCAAAATATGGACGATGTTCCCATATTATATTATGATAGTACATGGTATTGGGGATTGAAAACAACAAAGTTCCCTCTTCGATCGTATCTATTAAACAGTGAAAAATGACTTTTAAAAGTGCGAATTTGTATGATTCAAAACTATACAGGAGTTACTTCCCGTGACACATTTTCGTAGTTTTGGCCAATCAGAAATTAGGTCAGATTTACTGCGGAGATTTCACCATGGCAGCGTGTGCATGGGCCAATTGTAAACAGTGGCTACATCAAGCTTTTTAAACTTGAAAAATTCTATGAGGTAGGCTGTGTAGCATTTTAATAGTTCCTAGTGCTAGACTTGCATGCGTGGCGGCTATTATGCAGTCTAGGTGCAGCAGGTTGGGTTATACATAGTAGGGCTGTCTTTCCAGAAGTAGTCTAACGTACTAGCCTTGAAGTTGTCGACAGTGTTCGCAGATACGGCGTATTCACCCTTCTCAAAAAAATCTCCTCGCAAATGACGTCACGTTATACGACGTCAAATGATGACGTCACAGATTTTGCAAAATGGAGTCTGTTGAATTGTTTTCATTGAAACACTAAAATGTAAAAAAGTCACTTTCTTTTAAAACCTCGATTCTGAAAATTTGATAATATTGAATGGGACCTAACTTCCAGTCAGTGTGCAAAATCTCAAGGAAATCCGTCCAGTAGTTTTTGAGATATAGGCCGTGGAGACGGGACAGACAGACACACAGACACACAGACAGATAAAGTCTGTAGGACCTCCAGTAAACCTGGAGGGATAAAAACAACCCACTTGCAAAACTATCTCCACAGCAGCAAATCCGTCACTTGTCTGGAAAGATTTCCCACAAAAACGCGTGCGATAGCGGAGGGAGGTAACTCTGGTGATTTCTGGCGACTTTTTTGCACGCTACATGCTCCTTTGGGATCTGCGCGGCTACGAAGACCTCACAAATCACCTGCAAGCGACTACAGGTCAAACGCCCTAACTGCTTAACCACAGAGCATTTACTTTCATATGCCAGAAGACACATGATAATAATAGTTTATTCATACGCACATACCTTCCCTTGACAGGCAAACTCATGGCGTTTACAATCCAAAGAATCAACACTCATACAACCACTCAACACCACATTCCTACAAAAACTCACACACTACACACATAAACAAAACAAAACAACTAAGATCCAATAGAACAAATAGAACAAACTATACAATGTACACAGCAGTTGCAGGCCAGGTCAAGTAAGGCGAAGCAGCTCAGCAGGAAAGGCGAATCGGAAGAGGTGGGTCTTTAGAGCACTTTTTAACTGGGGTAGAGTGTCAGAATGACGGACTTAGAGAGGGAGACTATTCCAGGTTACAGGTCCAATATAGGAGAAGGCACGCTGTCCTTGAGTTTTCTTATTACGGCGGGGGACCTTAAGCATTCTAGAGTCAGCAGCTGAGCGTAGAGATCTGGAGGGCGTGTAGACTGTAAGAATTTCTGTAAGAGTGTGTGGTGCGGTATTGTCGATGGCTTTGAAGCACAAAGTAGCAAGTTTATAATCTATCCTCTAGAGATGGGGAGCCAGTGAAGTGTATGTAGGAGTGATGAGACATGGGTATGCTTGGGACATCCAAAAACTAGCCTAGCAGCACAATTCTGAACTTTCTGGAGTTTGTTAAGCAGAGTGTCGGGGATGCCAGCGAGAAGAGAGTTTCCATAGTCGAGACGAGACAGAACAAGTGATGTAATGAGCGTTTTGGTGGCCTGCTGAGAAAGATGATGACGAATGGTACTAATTTTCCTTAGCTCATAATATGCTAACGGACAGACTTTGTTGACATGAGCTCTCATTGACAGATCATCGTCAAATATGACGGCTAAATTTATAACAGACTGAGAGAAGACGATGTCACTGTGACCAATGGTTAGTTTCAGGGCCTGATCCGATTCGTCTCCGCCGCCCACCAGGAGTGCTTCAGTTTTTGAGTCAGCTTGTTCCAGGTCATCTACCGTTTCACGTCAGAGATACAGTAAAACTTTTTTTCTACCATATGTAGACGCACCGAGAATGCATAAGATTTTGCACACGTAAATTTAAAACAGATTAAAAAGGTTGTGCGAGAGTGAATAGAACATTTTTTTTTTAATTAGAGTAGTAATGTTTGGTAAGGTCGTAGTGGCCTGAAACCGTTCTCTCCACGATGTACTCATGCTTTGACATCGCTTTCGCGTTCCTGACAGCAAAACCGATCTCTTTCATTCGAAGTCGACCATGGTAGGTGGCTGATGAGACAACAAACTGTAATTTTTGTTCAGCAACAGCACGCCGTATTCCTGGTTACCCAAGGCAGTCTCTCCCAGTCACGGGAACCTGACCGAATGACAAGAGACCTCTCACCGCAATACATCACTTTCCTGTCCCAGTGATCTCTACCCTACTCAACCTAATTCGGACCTGTCAAGCGACTGAAAGACGCCCAGCATTTTCTGTTCTGGTTGGGACCAATACGGATCACGTGACCTCTTTCTGTATTCTGACGAGGTGTAACAAGCTGGAAACCTTTCAATGTGGACGCCAAGGATAACGAGTGTCGAGGCAGGCAAAATCCCCAAATACCCCTGCGGCTTTTGCTGACTTCCTGCTGTCTGGCGAGAACTTCCGCTCTCACCGGGCCGGGGACAAGTGTTTTCTAGCCACAACGAGGCCGATGATGGCTGCCCTGGCCGTAGGGTTACATGATTCCTCTGTTTCACGCCGCAAGCATACGCGCCTCCACAGAGTTTTTTTATCATTAATAGGCGAGAAAATGAAACTGTGTCTGTTGGCAAAGTTAGACATGTTGGTTGCAATTAAAACTTCTGAGGTTTCAGAACAGCCGTGAAGAATAACCGGAAGAGTAAAGGGACCAGAAAATCTGACACGGCTGCTGTGAGGCACTCTTCCGAGTGATATTACTGCAGTAGTCAGGCCATGGGTAGCCCCAATCAGCACGATGTGGCACTTGAAGAGTAGGGTGAAATCGGGATCCTCTCCCTTGTGATAGCACGGACGGCATGTGTCTTGTACGACATACACAGAGCGATGCTATCACAGCAACGTCCGATAACTTTTGGACAGTGGCTTGCACCTCAGTGGATTCTGTACATATTGGACTATGGAGTATGCCACTAAAACCACTATAATCGTAAATGAATTGGAAAGATTGTTACAACATAGTTCCAGAGTTTTCAGTGTCCTTGAAATGCTATACGGTTTTTAAAAAACCGAAAATGCATATATACAGTAGTTTCCAATGGCCCTGCCTTACATCGAGGAATTGATCAATCAAAATTGTTCTTACACTTCATGAATACCACAGATTTATAGGTGCTTAGTAGGCCTACTTTGTGAATCACATCTATACAGAAGGAAACTAGTCCCAAGGCTGTTTAGAGGCACACTTTTGTCTAATTGAGAGGAGACAGGCCCTTGAAGATAAAATGTTTCATTTTAAAGAAAGTGAAATAACTAGCTGAATCCATGCATTAAAGGAGACAATGGTAATAAAGTAAACTGGACAAAGGCTGACTTGACTTCGTGGTTTCATTACACACGAGAAAGTCGACTGCATTGAGTTGGCTCCTCAAAGACTGTCAATATGATTAAATCTGCCTTTATGCAGACATGGAGGACGCATGTTTTGGTTCATTAAACTTGACTGTGGGGATTTGACCCATCCTCAACGATGCTCCGTGGTGGTTCATAAATCGAACTTGAGGCTGGCTCTGCAAGTATCGTGGAGCAGCCCTAAAACCACAAAGACCGCTGCATTCCAGCGGATGAAGAGGTGTATCTGTGTGTGTGTGTGTGTGTGTGTGTGTGTGTGTGTGTGTGTGTGTGTGTGTGTGTGTGTGTGTGTGTGTGTGTGTGTGTGTGTGTGTGTGTACATGCAACAGCCAAAGAACTGCCGGGGGCATCGACACAGGGTCGGATCATGGAGAATCAACCGTGCATTGAAGCCTTCCTGGACGATAGAGACCAACCCACGGGCAGCATCAAGCTGATTGCCAGACTAAGCATCCAGACCCTAAGAAGCATCACTACTCTTTCACTCAGGACTGTGGGATGCTCTGAAATTGTGCGGACGGTGTGATTTCTGTAAGCAGTAAGAACAGGACAACATGTGAATAGGAACAGTGTGATCAGCAGTGAGTCTTGCCTCTCAGACACATCGTGTAACGGATCTTTGCATCTATAAGTATTTGGAATGTTGTTGTGTTGTGTTATTGTACCTAGAAAGACTAAAAGACGGCGGAAAAGGATGACAGGTTCGCCAAAAGGACCGTTATTCTCAGAGGTGACAGCAATGTACAATTCCTTCAAAACCGTATCTTCACAGTGACAGTGTCTATCTTTCACATAACGTACAGAGTTTGTACAACATAAATTAAGAACGACAGTGCAGATGTAAAATTTCTTCAAAACCATGGCTAACTCCGTTTCAATGTGTAATCTTTCACGTAACGTAGAGAGTAAGTTTGTGCAGCACAAAAAAGAACGCCAGTGCAGATATACAGTTCCTACAAAACCTTGCCTTTCATAGTGCCAGTGTGTATCTTTCACCAAACGTAGAGAGTAAGTTTCTACAACAACAAAAAAGAAGGCCAGTGGAGATGTACAGTTCCTTCAAAACCATGCCATTGCAGTACCAGTGTCCACCTCTCATATTATGTACAGAGTATGCTTGTACAACACAAAGAAGGAACGACACGACAGCACATTTTGTGGTTGAGTAAAAATCAACCAGTCAGAATCTTGCTGTTGCCTTGCAACTAAACAGGTACTTGCATATGTAATGATGATTTGCTGAGAGTGTTGAGACTGTTGAGAGCGGTTGAGACCACAACGTGGGTGATGCGTAGCTGTAGAAAACCACACCTGTACCTTTTACGTTTGACCTGAGTAGACAAACATAAATGTTTTAATACTATACTAGCGAGAGAGATTCACATAGATGTACTGCGTTTATGCTACTGGTACTATACATTGGTGATGTTTGTGGACCTTGACAGTTACGTTGGACAATTATCCCTCCAGGTTTACTGGAGGTCCTACAGACTTTATCTGTCTGTGTGTGTGTGTGTGTGTGTGTCTGTCTGTCTGTCCCGTCTCCACGGCCTATATCTCAAAAACTACTGGACGGATTTCCTTGAGATTTTGCACACTGACTGGAAGTTAGGTCCCATTCAATATTATCAAATTTTCAGAATCGAGGTTTGTAAAGAAAGTGACTTTTTTACATTTTGGTGTTTCATTGAAAACGATTCAACAGACTCCATTTTGCAAAATTTGTGACGTGATCATTTGACGTCGTATAACGTGACGTCATTTGCGAGGAGATTTTTGAAGGAGGGGTGAATAGAATAGAATAGAATAGAATTCGTGACGTCATTTGCGAGGACAGAGAATGATTTAGATAGATATGTCCTCAGATGTCTTAGGCCGCAAGGCCTTTATCTGATCTTTTGATCAGTACTTATGGCTACTCTCACTCTCTCTCTGTCTCTCTCTCTGACTCTCTCTCTGTCTCTCTCTCTCTCTCTCTCTCTCTCTCTCTCTCTCTCTCTCTCTCTCTCTCTCTCTCTCCCACCCACCCTCTTACTCTCATTCTCTCTTCCCTTCCTCCCCTTTTCCCAGCTCCCCTCCCCCCCCCCTCTCTCTCACTCTCTCTGTCTCTCTCTCTGTCTCTCTCTCTGTCTCTCTCTGTCTCTCTCTGTCTCTCTCTGTCTCTCTCTCTGTCTCTGTCTCTCTCTCTGTCTCTCTCTCTCTGTCTCTGTCTCTCTCTCTCTCTCTCTCTCTCTCTCTCTCTCTCTCTCTCTCTCTCTCTCTCTCACTCTTACCACATTTGAATATTTTGCCTCAAGGGCTGAATGTAAGTAAGAAAGGCAATACAGTAGTCGCCGCTTATAAAACACGCGGTTAATAAAAACAGCCGTTTTTTAAATACAGTTGGTAAGGTCCGGATTTACTTCGTTACTGATGGACATGTTCAACAAGCAAACGGTTAATAAAAACGCCGCTTATTAAAAACACTTTTGTTCGGTCCCAATGTGTTTTTAATAAGCGGCGACTACTGTACTGCCTAATTCACTACCCTTGTCTCTAAACTCAGACGATTCCAACTGCCTGTTCCGCTTTGACGTAATCTCATGACGTCATCTACGATCTAAGAGAATCGAAGAGACGACAAAGAAAGCAGTATATATAGCAAAGCGCAACCTAGGATCCTCTGACGAGCGTACCTTATCTAACCGATCAAGATAACGCGGGGATAGGGGATAAATCGAGTGTTAAAAAGATAAATCGCCGTTGTGAATAGGGGCCCAGCGAACTAACTGAATGTCGACACAATCACGCGGCACTGTTGTACATTTGCAGTCAACGTAAGATCTCGTACGACGATTTGATTCAAGGCCTAGTGCTAATTGTTTTGATGGTCTGGTCTCAGTGTCACAAAAATATGATGATTTAATCAATCCCTGACCCGGAAATGTTGGGGACAACGACCATTTCAGCGTAATGACATCGAGTCAAACCGAGTTATCTTTCCTACTTCAGCAAAACGCTTCGATATATGTTGAACCTCTACCAGCAGGCGCCAAAATGCGATACTACGAAAAGAATATTGACGTTGATGGGTTAGATCCGTATGAAATACCAAACAGTTCATGCTATCATCCATTTTTCTACAATTTACAGTGCAAAATACGAACCACGAGGGTTTATGACAAGGTCGTTATAAATGCTTCACATACCTACAAGTTTACAATGGCACAGTTGGTAGAGCATTGGGCTCTTGGTCATGCATGACCAGGTTCGATTCTACACTGAAACTTTTTTTCGAGGGGTTGTGGGTTCGAACCCACCTGGTTTTTTGTGTTTGTGTGTGTGTGCGTTTTTTCCTCCTCTTTTCTCGGAGGCTGCGGGTTCGAACCCGATCTTCTTTTTTTCTTCTCCAAAACCTGGAGGTTCAGCGCCAGCGGTTTTTATCTGTCTG
Organism: Theodoxus fluviatilis; assembly: GCA_034096865.1. Taxonomy (NCBI): domain Eukaryota; kingdom Metazoa; phylum Mollusca; class Gastropoda; order Cycloneritida; family Neritidae; genus Theodoxus; species Theodoxus fluviatilis. The sequence goes on from JAWQFJ010017660.1 coordinate 42,385, forward strand.
TGTGTGTGTGTCTGTCTGTCCCGACTCCACGGCTTATATCTCAAAAACTACTGGACGGATTTCCTTGAGATTTTGCACACTAACTGGAAGTTAGGTCCGATTGAATGTATCAAATT
>JAWQFJ010017660.1:47500-52821 GCA_034096865.1 Theodoxus fluviatilis
GCTTGAATTTTCGATATTACACAAGTTCTTTTTCGCTTACAACTCCAGTGTTCGAACCAATGAAAACCACGGAAAGAGATGGCCGTTTCGTTCCTTGCATCTCATTGGCCAGCTTGTCATGAGGTCAGCCCGTGATCGGCGCTGACCTCATGACAGTTGTAAGCGAAAAAGCGAGTTGTAAGCGTAATATCATTAAAAATTCAAGCTCTAAACCTAATATCAGTTAGCACGCATTAAAAAAAAAAACACATCTACGCTTACAACTCGCTTTTTCGCTTACAACTGTCATGAGGTCAGCGCGTGATCACGGGCTGACCTCATGACAAGCTGGCCAATGAGATGCAAGGAACGAAACGGCCATCTCTTTCCGTGGTTTTCATTGGTTCGAACACTGGAGTTGTAAGCGAAAAAGAACTTGTGTAATATCGAAAATTCAAGCTCTAAACCTAATATCAGCTAGCACGCATAAAAAAAATCACATCTAAGTAAACCAGCCAGCCTAGTACTGTGAACAGATTTGAAAGCGACAGCAAGAAAACAATTTAAAAACCTCGAACACTCAGGTCTAATCTAAGCGAAAGAACTTGTCACTGTGTACCAACCAAGCCCCTTGGAACCGACGCGCCGCCAAGCGGCGGCAAGGGAGATAATTTCCAAAAAGGTCGCTCATTGACCGAGTACGGAGAGATAGGTAACTGGTTTCTGTTAATACGATTTTCTACTACACACGGATGGTTTCAGAACACCGAGTTCACAGCATGCGGTTTGCCTGGAACCAGGCTAAGTTTATTGAGTCGATGTGGAACAGCCTGAAGCCACGAATAGTCATCCACAGCAGTCCTGAAGGCAAAATGAAGTTGAAATTCAAATACCTGATGAACCTAACACATATTTAATCTCGTCAATAGCCATATAAACATTGCTAATTCAAGGAATCTGGTGCACAATCCGCTGTGTATAGGAAAACAGCAGCGCTGATAATCTGTTTTTTAATTCCGCCGACCAAAATTAAGTTATTTGATCGTCTCAGGAAATGAGAGAACAAACGAACGAAATACTTTATTGGTTTAGGCCTCTAGCCCATCACAACATATTTTTTATATCACTCTGGTTGTGCTGACGGCATCTCTTCTTTTAACACGTTTAGCTGGATCAAACAAAATAAAAACACAATTCTGCCTTATATATGCGTAGGCCGGGCATCTCAACAGGAAATGCATCTCATCTTCATCTTCCTCATTGCATGATGGACAAAGTAAAGACCGTTGAGGATCATTTGTGAAGCGGTGTCTGTGGATGATGAAATCGCTAAAACCAGCACGAAAGCGGACAAATACATCTTTGAGGATTCACCGATCAATCGTGCACAAATACTGTTCCATTTGAATTGCCTATAGGACATTCTCACTTCTGAAACGGAAATTCAGCCCGAGTTTTGTCCCTTTACTTCCACTAGTTCCGGTAGACTGGTAAAAATAGAAGCTTATGGGATGATCGCTAGATCGTGGCAAAAGGATGACATTAAAGCATGCAAAAAGATTAATTAGATTAAAAACTAATCGAAAATAGTCATATTAGACTGTTTTAACGTATACTTTCTGCACAAAACCCACAGAAGATAAGTAAACAAACCTCACCGACGTACTTAGCTGGCTAGCAGACGAACGCGATCGAACCATAGTCACTACGCCAGCAGACGATCGAGCTAGTGTGATATAATGTTTCATGTAAAGCTCGAATGAGTAGCAGCAGATAACTGTTTAGTTCTGACTTGAATTGACAATTTCGTTTCCCTGGTCTGGCGAGGACCGAAAATTCGCTATCATCCAGTCGATCAACTTGCGCATACTAGGCGTAATGTATAACTTCACGTAGTTCGGCTTGTGGAGATGATATTAACCATAGATTTTAGTTGTGCGGGGTAGATCACCCGCCAAAAATTTTGAATAGTGCTTTTGATATCAATGTTTAGTAATTATTGTCGGATCAGATAGCGAAACAATCACGAGCAACTTTAAACGAGCTTGGGAGCAGCGCTTACGTTTGATTCGGCAGCTGCAGTCGAACTCGATCTGTCAATCGATGTCTGACATCACACTTTGAGATTTCAATAACTTCATAAAATTGCAGTAGTTGCTTGTTTGCTGGAATGCCATGTAGCTTGACAACTTTTCCATCAATAATATTCCCACGATGGTTATGGCAAATGACACAGTACTGTTTTCCACCCCCACATTCTTAAGTTGAGCGATCTATAGTATTCAGTGCAGACGAAATGTTCGAGAATGCAACCGGCAGCTGCAGTGGAACTCGATCGGTCAATCGATGTCTGACATCACACTTTGAGATTTCAATAACTTCATGAAGTTGCAGTAGTTGCTTGTTTGCTGGAATGCCATGTAGCTTGACAACTTTCCACCAATAATTTTGCCACGATGGTTATGACAAATGACACAGTACTGTTTTCCACCCCCACATACTTAAGTTGAGCGATCTATAGTATTCAGTGCAGACGAAATGTTCGAGAATGCAACCGGTAGCTGCAGTCGAACTCGATCGGTCAATCGATGTCTGACATCACACTTTGAGATTTCAATAACTTCATGGAGTAGCAGTAGTTGCTTGTTTGCTGGAATACCATGTCGGATCAGATAGTGAAACGAGCACTCGTGCATTGAGTTTTGATGCGAGACCACGACACTCCCCGCAGGTGTATTTTGTTTGCCTTTTAAAGTTTGAGTACTAGCTGTATGTGTAAAAATGGTCAGTTATTAATATAATCGGTGATTTTAGTTGTAATGAAACTTTTTGTGTGCTTTAATGCCATTTTCTTGTCACCATCGACCAGATCTTACAAGTTAGGCCTATACATTACGCCGTGCGGGCAAGTTGATCACTCATCGACTGGATGAGAGTGAATTTTCGGTCTTCGCCAGACCAGGGAAACGAAATTGTCAATTCAAGCCAGAACTAAACAGTTATCTGCTGCTACTCATTCGAGCTTTACATGACACCGTACTGTTTTCCACCCCACATACATGTACTTTGAGCGATCTAGCAAAGATCTAGTATTCATTGCAGACGCTTCGAAAATCGACCGGAACTAGGTGGTTCTACCTAACGCGTTGTTTTTCGACAGAGAGCGCCGAGGATAACTCCTGCAGGGTACGTTAATGAGAATGTCCTATAGAAGGCATACCTTTCACTGCTTTCAAGGGAGTTGTTCCAAACTTGTACAAATTCGGTTATCAGGCGTTCCCGCAGCTCCTTTAGGAATTGCTTCTCATTATGTACATATTGCAAACTCCACACATGTTCAAAATTGTGTTTACACAGCAATGTTTTTATATCCTGCGCCCAATTTTTTTCACCAGACTGTAGCAGCATGTTGTATACCTTACGAGAGTATCTAGTTGAGTCCATTTGCAAGATTCGTAACCAATATTTAATCGCACGTACCTTGGCATTGATGCATAAAGGAAATCTGCCTGTTTCGCCATAGGTTTGGTGCCTTGAGTAGGTAAGTGTAAAAACCGTTTTAAGGCCTGTAAGTGAATGATTTCCACATTTGAACAGTCATAGAAGCCTGTTACGGTTCAGCCTTTATTCCATTTTCTATATTGTTTGAGGGAACAAGCTGAGCTTTGCACTCTGAGACCAGTTTGAACCGGCTGTTTTTAAAATTATCAGTGATGCAACAATGATTTGATTGGTTGGAGGTGGTGGCGCATGCGCTGTGAGTAACTCTTGAGTTGAAAATACTGGAATAATGTAATTCAGTAGACTCTGAGAACGTCGTTATGAGCACACGTGTGCCGAGCAGCTCCGTGTTGAGGTGAAACACGTTAAAGAAGTTCTTCAAGTCCTCCCCCGACCATCTGAAAGGTTGTGTTAAGAAGAACAGTGTCCTCTACAAATGAAGGTCCAGCTTTGCAAGATTATGACGCCGGCTCGCCACATGAAAGTTTCGTCATTCGGTTCTGAATGCTAGCTGAAGTGTTCAAACCTGTGTCCGCACGTGTACATGTGTGTGGGTGAACCCACACGTGTCTATGGGCTTTTGATCCTCTCTTTTCGAGGTCTAGCCTTGAGAGAGAGAAAGAGAGAGTATAGTTGTGAATGCCCATTTCTGAGTGGACATTGTTTTTGGGCAGAAGTTTCGTCATTGGAAAGTTCGAGAAGCGTCATCGCCTATCTGCGTGAATTTGTGAGTAACTTTGGATCAACTTTGGTTTTGGGTCAGTGAAATTAATATTCTGCCATCTCAGTCCGAGAGTAGACTGATAGAATTGATTGACATTTTTGTTCATATTGCCTTGAATTTGATTTCACTCATGATTCAGTCTGATAAAAGAAAATCTTTGATGAATAATGTGTCACGTCATGTGAGCGTGAGACAAGAGTGAGTGAATTAATTGTCCCGCCCTCCACGAAAGATACCCCTAGACAAGAAAACAGACAGAATTAGAGTGAATTGTGTGTAAATGTGGAGGGAGGTGATAAAATGAGGGCTTGTCCGAATATTTTGTTTCATAACGAGAAGCAAAAGTGTTGAAAAATTGAGTTGATTGAAAGCCATTGGCAGCGTCTATGAATGATGTGACATGAATCCTTAGAAATTCTATTGTAGCAAAAGTGTCAAAATTTGTTCATGAAAAATTGATTTGATTCAAAGCCAATGGTAGCGTCTATGATTGATGTGACATGAATCCTTCTTAGAAATTCTATTGTAGCAAAAGTGTCAAAATTTGTTCATGAAAAATTAATTTGATTCAAAGCCATTGGCAGCGTCTAAGATTGATGTGACGTGAATCCTTCTTAGAAATTTTGTTGTAGCAGTGATCGATCATTTGTTGTACTGGAGTTTGAATGAATTAATTGCGTGTGAGTGAGTTGGACTGAGTGTTTTAATTCATGCTTATTGATTCATTCACTCTTTTGATGATTGGTGGCCACTGACGTTTGGTGTGTACTATTGTGCTTGATTTTGTGGATTATTGACATTGTGTATACATGGCTGAATTACCTGTTGGTGAGGAAGAGATTAGCTTTTCACCGAAAGGAATTCTGAAGGCTAGCAAGAGTGATTTGGAAAATTTGGTTCAAAGGTGTGGGATTGAAGTTCCAGACAATGCCTCTAAGACTGATCTCCAGCTAGTGTTACTTGATCATTTGCAGCTTTTGTCCCATGAGAAGGAAAGATCTTTATCACCCAGTCCTGAGCAGGTCCCCCCTTGTCCATCTCCAAACATGGAGGTGGCTAGAGCTAGAGTTGGCTGAAAGGAAGTTGAGGTTCAAAATAGAAGAAAAGAAGAAAGAAC
>JAWQFJ010017662.1:0-34968 GCA_034096865.1 Theodoxus fluviatilis
AACATAGGCCACAATCCACTGCTGCCACTGGTACTATGGGAGTACATAGGCCACAATCCACTGCTGCCACTGGTACTATGGGAGTACATAGGCCACAATCCACTGCTGCCACTGGTACTATGGGAGTACATAGGCCACAATCCACTGCTGCCACTGGTACTATGGGAGTACATAGGCCACAATCCACTGCTGACACTGGTACTATGGGAGTACATAGGCCACAATCCACTGCTGCCACTGGTACTATGGGAGTACATAGGCCACAATCCACTGCTGCCACTGGTACTATGGGAGTACATAGGCCACAATCCACTGCTGCCACTGGTACTATGGGAGTACATAGGCCACAATCCACTGCTGACACTGGTACTATGGGAGTACATAGGCCACAATCCACTGCTGACACTGGTACTATGGGAGTACATAGGCCACAATCCACTGCTGCCACTGGTACTATGGGAGTACATAGGCCACAATCCACTGCTGCCACTGGTACTATGGGAGTACATAGGCCACAATCCACTGCTGCCACTGGTACTATGGGAGTACATAGGCCACAATCCACTGCTGCCACTGGTACTATGGGAGTACATAGGCCACAATCCACTGCTGCCACTGGTACTATGGGAGTACATAGGCCACAATCCACTGCTGACACTGGTACTATGGGAGTACATAGGCCACAATCCACTGCTGCCACTGGTACTATGGGAGTACATAGGCCACAATCCACTGCTGCCACTGGTACTATGGGAGTACATAGGCCACAATCCACTGCTGCCACTGGTACTATGGGAGTACATAGGCCACAATCCACTGCTGCCACTGGTACTATGGGAGTACATAGGCCACAATCCACTGCTGCCACTGGTACTATGGGAGTACATAGGCCACAATCCACTGCTGCCACTGGTACTATGGGAGTACATAGGCCACAATCCACTGCTGCCACTGGTACTATGGGAGTACATAGGCCACAATCCACTGCTGCCACTGGTACTATGGGAGTACATAGGCCACAATCCACTGCTGACACTGGTACTATGGGAGTACATAGGCCACAATCCACTGCTGACACTGGTACTATGGGAGTACATAGGCCACAATCCACTGCTGCCACTGGTACTATGGGAGTACATAGGCCACAATCCACTGCTGCCACTGGTACTATGGGAGTACATAGGCCACAATCCACTGCTGCCACTGGTACTATGGGAGTACATAGGCCACAATCCACTGCTGCCACTGGTACTATGGGAGTACATAGGCCACAATCCACTGCTGCCACTGGTACTATGGGAGTACATAGGCCACAATCCACTGCTGCCACTGGTACTATGGGAGTACATAGGCCACAATCCACTGCTGCCACTGGTACTATGGGAGTACATAGGCCACAATCCACTGCTGCCACTGGTACTATGGGAGTACATAGGCCACAATCCACTGCTGCCACTGGTACTATGGGAGTACATAGGCCACAATCCACTGCTGCCACTGGTACTATGGGAGTACATAGGCCACAATCCACTGCTGCCACTGGTACTATGGGAGTACATAGGCCACAATCCACTGCTGACACTGGTACTATGGGAGTACATAGGCCACAATCCACTGCTGCCACTGGTACTATGGGAGTACATAGGCCACAATCCACTGCTGCCACTGGTACTATGGGAGTACATAGGCCACAATCCACTGCTGCCACTGGTACTATGGGAGTACATAGGCCACAATCCACTGCTGACACTGGTACTATGGGAGTACATAGGCCACAATCCACTGCTGCCACTGGTACTATGGGAGTACATAGGCCACAATCCACTGCTGCCACTGGTACTATGGGAGTACATAGGCCACAATCCACTGCTGCCACTGGTACTATGGGAGTACATAGGCCACAATCCACTGCTGACACTGGTACTATGGGAGTACATAGGCCACAATCCACTGCTGACACTGGTACTATGGGAGTACATAGGCCACAATCCACTGCTGCCACTGGTACTATGGGAGTACATAGGCCACAATCCACTGCTGCCACTGGTACTATGGGAGTACATAGGCCACAATCCACTGCTGCCACTGGTACTATGGGAGTACATAGGCCACAATCCACTGCTGCCACTGGTACTATGGGAGTACATAGGCCACAATCCACTGCTGCCACTGGTACTATGGGAGTACACAGGCCGGGGGCATAGGCCCTGTTGTCAGAAGATGTGCGGGCGCGCGCTCGATGGTGGGGGGGTGGGCGGGGGGGTCTTTCTTCCCCAAAATCTGTTGTATAACACGCTTAACACCGCCAGATAAACTCATTGTAGATCCCAACAGCCCTCCTTCCTCCACCAAACATCCCGTCCACTCAAGGCGTCCGCGTTCTATCACGGACGTCGAGACCTCCGACTTCCTCCCCAACTCGTCCTTTGCCTTACTTGCCACAAACTCTTAGTTCTCGCACCAAACGTCTGGAGTACCGCACGCAGCCCGCCTGAAATCAAAAATAACCACGGGGCGATGAAAAATGTAAAACAAAACTGTCATTGTAATCACGAAAAAAATTCTTCTAATGAGCGGGGGTGGACGGAAGCGTCGGGTGGGGGGGGGGGGGGGAGGGTGGGGAGGGGGGGGGGGGACGGGGGGGGCGTGGGGGGGGTGGGGGCGTTGGGGGGGTGGGGGGGGGCGGGGGGGTGGCGGGGGACCCGGGGGCGGCATCCTCCTTTCTCCCAACTCTATTAAGCACCCAGCCCGCCCTCAATTATATCCTCGTTCCAAAGGATCCAACATTACAACCGGTCAAACCATCCCTCCTCGCAAGTCATTCGCCCCAACCTCCTTCTGGCTCCCGATCGACCGCCCCGCCGCCCGCACCCGACGCTACGCACCACCCGCCCCGCGCAGCTTCCGCTCCGCGACCCCGTCTCCTCACCCCTGCCCCCCCCATCAAGGCTCTGACGCCTCAAGACACACGACTACCGCCAACCCGAGGCTGGTACACTACTCCCCCGCCCACACCCCGTTACACCCCCATAGCCCGCCCCGTCCCTCCCCCACCCACCCGCCGCGCCAAATCCCCCCCCACCCACTCCCCCCACCCCGGGCCCCCGCCATCATCCCCACACCTAAACACACCGCCCACACTACCCTAACTTCCTTTTCTTTCTCCCGTACACACAGAACCACCTTTGATCCACACGTCTTCATTTCTCCACATTAACTTTCTTACCAACTCCTATATCCTCAACGCTTACTTTCCCCCCCCCACTGAAGGCCTAGGGGGTTGTCGCCACAATCCTCTGCTGACACTGTACTATGCGGAGTACAGAGGCCACATTCACTGCTGCCACTGGTACTATGGGAGTACATAGGCCACAATCCACTGCTGCCACTGGTACTATGGGAGTACATAGGCCACAATCCACTGCTGCCACTGGTACTATGGGAGTACATAGGCCACAATCCACTGCTGCCACTGGTACTATGGGAGTACATAGGCCACAATCCACTGCTGCCACTGGTACTATGGGAGTACATAGGCCACAATCCACTGCTGCCACTGGTACTATGGGAGTACATAGGCCACAATCCACTGCTGCCACTGGTACTATGGGAGTACATAGGCCACAATCCACTGCTGCCACTGGTACTATGGGAGTACATAGGCCACAATCCACTGCTGCCACTGGTACTATGGGAGTACATAGGCCACAATCCACTGCTGCCACTGGTACTATGGGAGTACATAGGCCACAATCCACTGCTGCCACTGGTACTATGGGAGTACATAGGCCACAATCCACTGCTGCCACTGGTACTATGGGAGTACATAGGCCACAATCCACTGCTGCCACTGGTACTATGGGAGTACATAGGCCACAATCCACTGCTGCCACTGGTACTATGGGAGTACATAGGCCACAATCCACTGCTGCCACTGGTACTATGGGAGTACATAGGCCACAATCCACTGCTGACACTGGTACTATGGGAGTACATAGGCCACAATCCACTGCTGCCACTGGTACTATGGGAGTACATAGGCCACAATCCACTGCTGCCACTGGTACTATGGGAGTACATAGGCCACAATCCACTGCTGCCACTGGTACTATGGGAGTACATAGGCCACAATCCACTGCTGCCACTGGTACTATGGGAGTACATAGGCCACAATCCACTGCTGCCACTGGTACTATGGGAGTACATAGGCCACAATCCACTGCTGCCACTGGTACTATGGGAGTACATAGGCCACAATCCACTGCTGCCACTGGTACTATGGGAGTACATAGGCCACAATCCACTGCTGCCACTGGTACTATGGGAGTACATAGGCCACAATCCACTGCTGCCACTGGTACTATGGGAGTACATAGGCCACAATCCACTGCTGCCACTGGTACTATGGGAGTACATAGGCCACAATCCACTGCTGCCACTGGTACTATGGGAGTACATAGGCCACAATCCACTGCTGCCACTGGTACTATGGGAGTACATAGGCCACAATCCACTGCTGCCACTGGTACTATGGGAGTACATAGGCCACAATCCACTGCTGCCACTGGTACTATGGGAGTACATAGGCCACAATCCACTGCTGCCACTGGTACTATGGGAGTACATAGGCCACAATCCACTGCTGCCACTGGTACTATGGGAGTACATAGGCCACAATCCACTGCTGCCACTGGTACTATGGGAGTACATAGGCCACAATCCACTGCTGCCACTGGTACTATGGGAGTACATAGGCCACAATCCACTGCTGCCACTGGTACTATGGGAGTACATAGGCCACAATCCACTGCTGCCACTGGTACTATGGGAGTACATAGGCCACAATCCACTGCTGACACTGGTACTATGGGAGTACATAGGCCACAATCCACTGCTGCCACTGGTACTATGGGAGTACATAGGCCACAATCCACTGCTGCCACTGGTACTATGGGAGTACATAGGCCACAATCCACTGCTGCCACTGGTACTATGGGAGTACATAGGCCACAATCCACTGCTGCCACTGGTACTATGGGAGTACATAGGCCACAATCCACTGCTGCCACTGGTACTATGGGAGTACATAGGCCACAATCCACTGCTGCCACTGGTACTATGGGAGTACATAGGCCACAATCCACTGCTGCCACTGGTACTATGGGAGTACATAGGCCACAATCCACTGCTGCCACTGGTACTATGGGAGTACATAGGCCACAATCCACTGCTGCCACTGGTACTATGGGAGTACATAGGCCACAATCCACTGCTGCCACTGGTACTATGGGAGTACATAGGCCACAATCCACTGCTGCCACTGGTACTATGGGAGTACATAGGCCACAATCCACTGCTGCCACTGGTACTATGGGAGTACATAGGCCACAATCCACTGCTGCCACTGGTACTATGGGAGTACATAGGCCACAATCCACTGCTGCCACTGGTACTATGGGAGTACATAGGCCACAATCCACTGCTGCCACTGGTACTATGGGAGTACATAGGCCACAATCCACTGCTGACACTGGTACTATGGGAGTACATAGGCCACAATCCACTGCTGCCACTGGTACTATGGGAGTACATAGGCCACAATCCACTGCTGCCACTGGTACTATGGGAGTACATAGGCCACAATCCACTGCTGCCACTGGTACTATGGGAGTACATAGGCCACAATCCACTGCTGACACTGGTACTATGGGAGTACATAGGCCACAATCCACTGCTGACACTGGTACTATGGGAGTACATAGGCCACAATCCACTGCTGACACTGGTACTATGGGAGTACATAGGCCACAATCCACTGCTGCCACTGGTACTATGGGAGTACATAGGCCACAATCCACTGCTGCCACTGGTACTATGGGAGTACATAGGCCACAATCCACTGCTGCCACTGGTACTATGGGAGTACATAGGCCACAATCCACTGCTGACACTGGTACTATGGGAGTACATAGGCCACAATCCACTGCTGCCACTGGTACTATGGGAGTACATAGGCCACAATCCACTGCTGACACTGGTACTATGGGAGTACATAGGCCACAATCCACTGCTGACACTGGTACTATGGGAGTACATAGGCCACAATCCACTGCTGCCACTGGTACTATGGGAGTACATAGGCCACAATCCACTGCTGCCACTGGTACTATGGGAGTACATAGGCCACAATCCACTGCTGCCACTGGTACTATGGGAGTACATAGGCCACAATCCACTGCTGACACTGGTACTATGGGAGTACATAGGCCACAATCCACTGCTGACACTGGTACTATGGGAGTACATAGGCCACAATCCACTGCTGCCACTGGTACTATGGGAGTACATAGGCCACAATCCACTGCTGCCACTGGTACTATGGGAGTACATAGGCCACAATCCACTGCTGCCACTGGTACTATGGGAGTACATAGGCCACAATCCACTGCTGCCACTGGTACTATGGGAGTACATAGGCCACAATCCACTGCTGCCACTGGTACTATGGGAGTACATAGGCCACAATCCACTGCTGACACTGGTACTATGGGAGTACATAGGCCACAATCCACTGCTGACACTGGTACTATGGGAGTACATAGGCCACAATCCACTGCTGCCACTGGTACTATGGGAGTACATAGGCCACAATCCACTGCTGCCACTGGTACTATGGGAGTACATAGGCCACAATCCACTGCTGCCACTGGTACTATGGGAGTACATAGGCCACAATCCACTGCTGCCACTGGTACTATGGGAGTACATAGGCCACAATCCACTGCTGCCACTGGTACTATGGGAGTACATAGGCCACAATCCACTGCTGCCACTGGTACTATGGGAGTACATAGGCCACAATCCACTGCTGACACTGGTACTATGGGAGTACATAGGCCACAATCCACTGCTGACACTGGTACTATGGGAGTACATAGGCCACAATCCACTGCTGACACTGGTACTATGGGAGTACATAGGCCACAATCCACTGCTGACACTGGTACTATGGGAGTACATAGGCCACAATCCACTGCTGCCACTGGTACTATGGGAGTACATAGGCCACAATCCACTGCTGACACTGGTACTATGGGAGTACATAGGCCACAATCCACTGCTGACACTGGTACTATGGGAGTACATAGGCCACAATCCACTGCTGCCACTGGTACTATGGGAGTATATAGGCCACAATCCAATGCTGCCACTGGTACTATGGGAGTACATAGGCCACAATCCACTGCTGCCACTGGTACTATGGGAGTACATAGGCCACAATCCAATGCTGCCACTGGTACTATGGGAGTACATAGGCCACAATCCACTGCTGCCACTGGTACTATGGGAGTACATAGGCCACAATCCACTGCTGACACTGGTACTATGGGAGTACATAGGCCACAATCCACTGCTGCCACTGGTACTATGGGAGTACATAGGCCACAATCCACTGCTGCCACTGGTACTATGGGAGTACATAGGCCACAATCCACTGCTGCCACTGGTACTATGGGAGTACATAGGCCACAATCCAATGCTGCCACTGGTACTATGGGAGTATATAGGCCACAATCCACTGCTGCCACTGGTACTATGGGAGTACATAGGCCACAATCCACTGCTGACACTGGTACTATGGGAGTATATAGGCCACAATCCCCTGCTGCCACTGGTACTATGGGAGTACATAGGCCACAATCCACTGCTGCCACTGGTACTATGGGAGTACATAGGCCACAATCCACTGCTGCCACTGGTACTATGGGAGTACATAGGTCACAATCCACTGCTGCCACTGGTACTATGGGAGTACACAGGCCACAATCCACTGCTGACACTGGTACTATGGGAGTACATAGGCCACAATCCACTGCTGCCAACAATGTCCTCTCCAGTAATTTTGGTTGTTGGTTTTGGGTTTTTATCTGATGAAGACTTCTTGCTATCCAAAAAGTGCAATCCCCCCCCCACCTTATAGTCCATTTTGCCCATCTTTGTTATGTCTTCCTTTCACCAAACAACCAATATCTGCCTAGTGCCAAACATTCATGATCATTTTACCACCTACATACATTTAAGACTGGGTGATATGTGTATACCCTAACAGCTGCTGCTCTTTAGTGGACTGATTCCAGGAAGAAAAGAACCTAACTGTCCATAAAAGTGCTACAAAGACAATCTGAAATGTTATCGAGCCTACTCTGAATATGAAATTAGCCTTATTGGGTGACAAGAACAAGTAAAATTTGCACCTTGGTCACCAGGGTAACATTAGAGAATCATTCAGAAGCAAAGATTCTTTTTCACAAAAAAGTGTTACAATCAAAACACAGATGAATGTACTTAATTAGTGACATTTTTAATACACTTTCAGTAATTGCCAAGATATTTTTGTTTAAAAATAGTATTGGATTGATGATTCTTATGACAGGAAGAAGATAACTAGGAAAAAATTTACTTAAAAGGACCATTGTCTATTCAGTGCAGGACAAACACAAAGACAGAAGACTCACCAGAGGACCATGAGGCTCCCAACGACGTTGAGGTGCAAAGGCTTGCTCCATGTCCGCTGCAGATGGAATGAAAATGAATGAAAACATTCAATCAATGTGAGGTAAAGTTTTAGGTATTATTATTTAAACAAAGACAAGATGGAGACAATAGGATACCAAATAAACAAGTGGTGCACATTCGTACTTTCTACAGAGCTGTGGTGGAAATCTGCATGGCAAGAAGACAAAGACTCAACAGAGTCTGTTGGAGTGCCGCTCGCATCCTCTTCTCCCACATGCTGACCATCAAGGAATTAGGCAGCGCCAAGATCAGGAAGAAGGCAGCTGGCATCCTGAAAGACCTTTCCCACCCCCTCAACTAGCTGTTTGAGACACTACCTCAAGGAGGGGGGTGGGGGTGGGAGGCGTGGGGCACTGAGAGGGAGGGAGGTTAGAGGGCAGGAGAGGAGGTGAGGTGTGTTTTCATGTGTTTGCATATTTTGTGTGTGTGTGTGTGAGTGTGTTTGTGCGCATATGCATACGGCTCTGAATCATGGGTCACCTATCGCAACCACATATAACTCCTTGAGCGCTTTCATCAGCGCTGCCTTCGCACCATCCTGAACATCCACTAGAGTGACTTCATCACAAACATTGAGGTCCTCGAACAGGCTGGGGTCACCAGCGTTGAGGCCATGCTACTAAAATCACAGCAGCGCTGGGCAGGACATGTCCACAGGATGGAAGAGTATCGCCTGCCTAAGGTCACCATGTATGGCGAACTCTCCACTGGCCAATGTAACACAGGGGGACCAAAGAAACGCTACAAAGACTGCCTCAGGAAGTTTCTCAATGCTTGCCACATAGACCATCGCCGTTGGTCAACACTTGCTGCAGATAGTGACACCTGGCGCCTTGTCGTAAGGCAAGGAGTTATGAATATGTAGATGTAAATGCGCCAGTGCGCGGATTTTAAAAATCTATTTTCATTTACTCAATATGAAATTTTTATTTTCTATGTAAAGCATACATTTTTTCGATGTAAATGTATTGTAATGCTTTTAAGGAATCCGACAGAAAAAAATGTCTCCACACTGGAGACAATAAAGTATTCTCTATTCTGTGCCTGTGCGTGTATGTGTGCATTGAGGCCTTGATCATGATGGCTGAGCTGAGGTGGACCGGCCATAACATGAGAATGGATGACGACCACCTACCAAAGCAACTAATTTGAGCAGAACCAATGTCAGCAAAGGTGATCCAACCAGATGTTACAAGGACACAATCAAAAACACACTGCAGTCCTGCAACATTCCTATCATGGAGTGGGAAGCTAATATGTTTCATATGTTTCTTGTAGTGACACCACTTCTCAACCATAGTAATGGTCAGTGTTGTTCACCCTGGTGAATGAGCATAATCAGTTTGGCCTGTGTGGTTTGCATTGTTCAGTCAATGGAATACCCACTGACAGAGCTTGTTGATATTTTGGAGTTTTTGCAGACAATTGCCCAAAGTGGCATGCTTGCAGCTAAAGGCTGTCATTTCATACTGCATGGCAGTTCTCAGCAGGATCACCTTGTTTGTGTGTGAGATCCGCTGTAGATGGAGCAGGCAATGGAAACATTCTGAAACATTCTAGTTTTAATGACAACGAGATGCCTTAAAAAGTAGTGCTCTCACATCCATGTTGATGGTTACTTTGTTGAAGTCGATCTCCATCTATTCAGCAATAAATAATTAGATTGTATTACCTTGTCTCAAAAGCAGGGATCCAAATGAATTAAAATAAAAGAGATTCCAGCAGGTCTGTAATAAACCCTTATGTGCAGCAAGTGGACACCCAAGGCAGACAGAATGACCAATCAACAGATGGACCAAATGCATGGCAGACCAGCTGCCCCCTGACTGATGGACAGACTGACCAACAAGCCAACCATCACACATCTAGCCGACCAATCCCATAACCTACTGACAGTCTGACCAGCAACTGACCGACAGGTAGGCAGTCAAGATAGGCAGGCAGGCAGACAAGACATACAATACCAATGCAAGATGGACAGACAGACAGATGGATGGATTGACTGCTGACTGTAGCACTTGGAGGCAGCTCACTCACAAAATTACCAGGGGGTTTGAAGTGGAGCACCTGGCCATCCTATACTGGAAACACTGCTGCTGCTGCCATAACCTGCCCTGTGTGCAAATGCACCTGCGAAACAGAGTTTGGCTTTTAGTCCAATATGACACGTTACTGATGTCATCTTCGCTGTGCTCAGGATTTTAATGATGGTGATGGTGTGTGTGTGTGTGTTTGTGGTGCGTGTTTGTGTGTGTGTGTTTCTATTTGGGGCCTCCCCTGGCTGAGCTACAGGGGAAGGCCTGGAGAACCCAGCAGCCAGGAGTTCCAGCTGATAAGGGGTGCATTCAATGATCAAGCAGGTCTGGCTCTATGTTAAACTCTAAAACACAACTTGTGCATTCTTGTGTGCATTCATGACCATTGGATGTATGCACAACTGCTAGTGTGCCTGTAAGCATGGATACAATGATGCACATCTTCATCCTGCCACTTTTCATGGGAAATAATCAGCTATTTCATTCTCTTGTTAGGACGTCTCCACTTACCAACTTGGCAGAGACAGTTGCATCATAAAACCATGAAAGTCTGTCTAAAATGTCTCCATTGCTGCTGGAATTTTTTTTCTAGAAACGCATATATGTCCATGTGTGCATACATGCATGTGTGTTTGTATGTGCATGTTTGCCAGTGTGTGTGTGTTTGTGTGTGAAGTGTAAGGTTTTATCTAAGTGCATACGTACATGTGTATGTGTGAGTGTTTGCAAGTGTGTTTGAAAACCCATGCCTAAAAGAGTGTATTGCTCTGTGTGTGTGTTTGTGTGTGTGTGTAAATGTGTGTGTGTGCATGTGTGTGCATTATGTGTGCATTATGCATGCATGTGTGTGTGCATGTGTGTGTGTGCATGTGTGTGTACATGCGTAAAGCAAGCAATTTTTAAAGAGCTAAAAGACTGCAGTCATCCCCACAGTCCTTGGCCTACTCACTGGTCAGTCCAAAGTCCACAGTGGAGTAAATGCCGTCTAGAGTGCCGCACTTGAGGTAGCCATCACCAGAGCCATCTGTGGTGAAGAGCACCACTTCATCACCAAGGTGCTGCCTGAACTTCTGCCTGAGGTAGCGAAGGTAGTCATAGTCACAGAATTGGTAGCTGCCATACTCATTCTCCACCTGCAAGGGAGAGGAATACCAATGTCTGTGATGTGCAGACAAACAGGATGCCCAGCTGTAAGGTACAAGGATGTCTACAAACAAGACATGAAACCATGCTACAGCAGTCCTGGTAGTTGGGAGGAGGTCACCAAAGATTGGACGTGCTGGCATCAAACAGTAAGAAAGGGAACCAGACGAGGTTTGACAGATTGATCGATCGATCGGACAAGGAGGATAAATACTTGATTTCTGAGTGCCAAACTGATATCTCTCTCCACAGCTCTTCTGAGCTGTCAGGGCTCTAGTCTGGTGAATAAGGTGCTTGCCAACAGTCATGTGGTGGCTGGCAGGTGCAGTGCTTGAAGCTGTGCGGGTGAAATTCCCCTTACTAAATTTTCTTTAACCCATTATGACCGGATGCTATGCGCACGTTACATCTCCCTTTCAGACCAGATGCTACGCAGATGTCGCATTTGACAGTGGTGCACTTCTTGTTTATAGGAAGTGTAGAAGTGAAGATGATAATTTTTTAATGTGGTTTTTGGAAGCTGTTTTCATCACACGCTGTAGGTCATAATGGGTTAAAAGGGACTCATTGAAGATCACTATTATCATCAAGCCTCCCCAGAAGAGTAGTGGTTAAGGGGAGGGGGCAGGGGAGTGGAGGGGTGGGGGAAATAGGGTCAGTCCCTCAGCCTGACTTAACTTTTTTTATAAAGGAGGCCAGATTGAGACTGC
Organism: Theodoxus fluviatilis; assembly: GCA_034096865.1. Lineage (NCBI taxonomy): Eukaryota > Metazoa > Mollusca > Gastropoda > Cycloneritida > Neritidae > Theodoxus > Theodoxus fluviatilis. Next base: position 12,467 of record JAWQFJ010017662.1, read on the forward strand.
ACACATTTGTGTGTGTGTGTGTGTGTGTGTGTGAGTATGCATGTGTTTTAAAAAATGTCGTGTACAAAGTAAATTTATCTCAACATAAAGTGAAATTTCTCTTTTGCTGAAAAGTTAAATCATCGGAACATATTTTAAATTTTCCCTTTTGCTGAGAACACTTGTTTTCTTAAATGTAATGCTCATATGGAAGATGGGGCAGCAAGCAGTTTGTTGATTACTTTTGATTTCTTTCTCTTTTTTTTTCTCTTCATTTTCCCATGATTAAAATCAAACTTAAGGTCCCTAGGGAAAAAAAGAAGGGTCGGTCAGGTAACCGTAACCAAAAACAAGAAGGGCAATGCCCATACGACTCACATGCTTGACCTTGACCTTTATATGACCTTGACCTTCAGGTGACCTTCAAGGTCAAGGTCAAACAACTAAACCTACCAATGACATCATACACAAAGAAATGCTTTACACATTTTTCCTACCAAAATACATGTGACCTTGACCCAAGGTCAAGGTCATCCAAGGTCATGCAACACAAAGCTGTTAATTCAAGACATAGGAAGCACAATGGTGCTTATTGGCACTTTCTACCATGAGATATAGTCACTTTTAGTGGTTCACTACCCCATTTTGGTCACATTTCATAAGGGTCAAAGTGACCTTGACCTTGATGATATGTGACCAAATGTGTCTCATGATGAAAGTATAACATGTGCCCCACATAATTATTAAGTTTGAAACAGTTATCTTCCATAGTTCAGGGTCAAGGTCACTTCAAAATATGTATACAATCCAACTTTGAAGAGCTCCTGTGACCTTGACCTTGAAGCAAGGTCAACCAAACTGGTATCAAAAGATAGGGCTTGCTTTGACCTATATACCACTTGTAGCTAAGGTCGCCATTCTCAATAACGTGGGAGAAAATTGGGAAAATGTGAAAAATGACTGTTTTTGAGACCACATTTATGGCTCCTGTGACCTTGACCTTGAAGCAAGGTCAAGTCACTATGTATGTTTTTTGAGGCCTTGTCATCATACACCATCATGCCACATTTGGTGTTGATAGACTTAATAGTCTTCGAGAAAAATCCAACGTTTAAGTTTTTTACGGACGGACGGACGGACGGACGCCCGGACGGACGGACGCCCGGACGGACGCCCGGACGACACGGCTCAGTACATAGACTCACTTTTGCTTCGCATGTGAGTCAAAAAAAATTTGTGTTGTCATTATTATCACAGCTCTCCTACCCACTCCAATGGACCCAAGTCCAGTTCCAAAAGAAAACAAGGGAAACCAAAGTCAAGCATACCTGTACGGAGATGATGGGACCACCGTTGATATACAAGAAGGGGGCCACCATTGGAAGGATCTTGTCCAGCCACTTGTCTGCCATCTGGATATATTCTGCAAGTCAACATTTCATAATTTACGTGGGGTTCTATGAAAAGGTTTTAAGGTAATGAATTTGAAAAAAGCAACTTATCACCATTGTCTGGCACTCAACCATATGGGTATTTTAAGCCCTGATCACTGGACCAGTAAATCAGCCTTTAACTGACACCCAACAAAATGCATAGAGACAGACAGATGGGAAGAGTACAGTCTGGTACCAGCCTGTCTCCACTCCCTGGGGAGCATTCTGACCCAAAGTTGGCTGATGGTCATCAAGGGTTTTTCACGCTACAATGTGCCCTCACTGCCCCAAGAGACATCCAATTTAACTGCTACCACAGTATCACTAGTATAACATCTGGCAAAATCCACTCAATGCCCACATGATGAGCTGGGACCATGGAATCCCTATGTCAGAGTCAATTTCAAACTGGCTACAATGGCCTATACATGTTTTAATGGTTTGGCCCCAGTGTATCTCCAACACATTGTGCCACAATATAGACCTATCAGATCTCTAAAGTCTGCTTCAGCTTTCCTGCTGAAACAGCAGGAAGCAGCCAAGTGCAGATTTGGACAGAGGGCATTTTCCTATGCTGGGCCTCTTGTCTGGAATGCCCTGAAGAGCTGCATTTGTGCCCAAAGTAGGATGCGTTTGGACAAAATTTATAACTGCATCTCTGTTCCTAATGGTACAAGTGACTCCTGATATGTGTGTGTGCTGTAAGCAACTCAGTAGGAGTCTGATCCAGGGCAATACAGGTGGTGGCGGTGGCAGTGTGGTGGTGGTGGTCCCCCAAAAAGCAGACCCAAGCAGCCAGAGAGCATTGGTAGTCATTAAGACTACACCAGGTCACTATGACATGATCTATCATCAGAATTCACTAGAATAAAACAATCAAAAACAATGCAGGAAAATATGGCTTTTGGGGGGATAGGGAGAAGGAACTACTCTGAGAATGGTTTGATCAAGTGATCAGGGGTAAAGTTTAAAGCAGATTAAAATTCTGACATGAGTAATTAGGTGCTATATAAAACCATTCCTTTACCTTCAGAATAAATGGATTTTAAAAAAAATTACACACACACATACACACACACACACACACACACACACACACACACACACACACACACAAATACACACACACACATGTATACATAATGTGAAAATTATTCTGCTCTAGGAAATAATACATCAAGTTATTCAGAGTAAATAAATTGAGGACATTAATATCCAACAAAACGTACCGACTTTCTTTGGTAACCACAACACTAAATAATTTTAGACACATTTCATTTCTTACAGTTACAGTGAACTTCCATGCTCTCATGGCATTTTGCCCTAGGCGGTCGGGGCATTAGGCTCCAACTTAAAAGATATATTTTGGTATGTTTTACCTTATTTAAATGTAGGGGGAAAAAAGCATAGAATCACACAGGAGGAGAATCTGAATGTCAATTTTAATCTTAATGTACATTTTTCTTCCAATGCACAGAAGCAAGGTCCAAAATGACATGATGCTGCCCCAATGCCCCATTGGTAGTTTCTGACAGCTCAAGGCCAACCTCAGCTGTGTTGTTGGAGTAACACCGAGAGCCCAGCAGTCAGTAGTTCCTGACAATTCAGCAACACTATCCTTATGTTATATTTGAATTTATGTCTGAATAAATGTAGAACCCACAGACTCCTGGCCTTTTTAACTCCATGACAAAATTGAGGGGGGGGGGGGGGGGTCTAACTTGTTTGAAATCATAAAACTTGATTAAAGTTCATAGTTGAGAGCCATTTGCCTCGGGTTTTACAGTCTTATATTTCCTGGAGTTTATTGATCAAAAGAAACAGAACCCACAAACCATAGCAAAACCACCCATCCTTTTCCAATTTTTGATGGTGTACAGCAATCCAAAAACCTGCATTCATCAAACAAAGCGTATGATTTCCACTTAGTTTCTCTGATTTATGTGCAGTTATGGCAGAAAATGTTGTTTTCTTAACATAATGCCACCAAATCAAATGCAAAAAAATGAAGGGCAATAGACACCAACTCATTTTACTGACATTTTCATGATAAAGGTATGCAATGAAAAAAACTAAGACGAGCTAATTTGGAATGGAGGTGTAAGTATGTTCCATCAGTCCTATTTTGTCCTGTTGACTTTAACTATTTTCACTTTTGGAACAAGATGTTAAAGTACAGAGCACTGAGCCCCAACACATTATCTGATTATGTTTCATCGCATGTGCTTTCCCTGTCTCATTCCAGACTGATAACAGGTTAGAAAGTTTTAACTATCAGTGCTTCAATGACATTTCTTAAGTTGAGGAATGAAAATCATCCTTGTAGAAGCCACATTTCTTCTTCAATTCTTCGCAAAAATTTCTCTCCAAAGCAGTTTATTTTACAAAAAGTATAACATGAAGCATCACAAAATTAATCCATGAGCACCTACCTGCCTTGGTTATTTAAGAAGGCACTGATGCAATTTTTGTGTTCTGTTGTTGATAATGAAATGAACATAAATATGAGATGTAATTAAGTGAGGTTTACAAGGCAAAGTTTTTTGGTTTTCAACATGACAGCACTAGAGTGTTGGGAAAAAAAATTCTACTGCAACTGACCTATTTCCAACTGGGTCAAAACCATACATCTTACTTGTGAGAAACTAACTCTGGTTGGCTGAAAATCATTTTGAAAATATAACTAAAAATGAAATTACATTACTATTTTTTCTTCGAAATGGTCACTAATGCCCCTTGGAGCTCAATGCCCTGCTTTCCCCTATGTGTGTTTTATCACACATGCTTTGTCTTGTCATTATGAACAAACTTCAATGAATTTTTTTGAGGAATAAAAATCATCACCAAAAAAGCCACAGTTCCTCTTCAATTCTCAGCAAAAATTTCTCTCCAAAGCAGTAAATAATACATGAAGTATAAAAAGATGCATAATGAAATTAATGTACATGCACTTGCCTAGGTGATTTTGGAAAGCACCAATACAGTTCTCATGTTCCACTGTTATCACAAGGCGCACATCAAAATGAGATGTGAGTAAGGCCTAAGAGGAAACCTTTTTTCTAACTTTCAACAAGGCAGCACATGAGTGGTGTAAAAAAAACTTGCACTGTGATTGTCTGTGACTGGGTCTAAACCAAACATATTTCTTGAGAGAAACTAAATCTGATTGGTTGAAACTCATTTTGTAAACACACTAACTAAAACTGAAATTAACTCAAATTTTTTCAGTGAAGTGGGGTCAAATGTGGTTACTCAATGATAAAGAGTCCTCCTAGCTACTGTCCAGGACAGCAACATCATGTTTTCCTGAGATGATTTGTTTGTAGTCATGTTCAGCACAGATACAACAGGGAATCAGCTGACCCCAGCATATCAAGGGCTTACGTGGGTCCATAGTTCTGACAGTGATGTTGTCTGGAATCATCATCCAGCTGGGAAGTCCTCCCTGAAAACAGACCTGATTACTGCAATGCAAAATCAGTTATGTTTAGTCAGTATAGTTAGTCGTTCACGGATCATGGAAGGAACATGTGTTGCCTTCTACCCCTTGTCATCACAGCAAATCACAAAACTGAAGTTGTCTCCCTTAGACCACCAATCATGTGGTGCAGCCTGCTACAAAACTGGAGATGCTTCCCTTAGACCAAATGTTATAAATCTAATAATTTCCCCCAATCTACATTGTACAGTGTTTAGGAATCTATTAATTAATTCATACATAAAAGAAAAACCAATTAAGGCATCTGCAATTAAATGATTAAAAAGGTATTGCAGAATAAGGCTTCTAAAATTCCGTTTGACAAGCTGATACAAATAAATGAAAAAGATTAGAAAGAGATGCCAACTAATCAACCAGCCAGCCAGCCAGCCAGCCACACACACACACACACACACACACACACACACACACACACACACAACCTCTCTCTCTCTGTCTGTCTGTCTGTCTGTCTGTCTGTCTGTCTGTCTGTCTGTCTGTCTGTCTGTCTGTCTGTCTGTCTGTCTGTCTGTCTGTCTCTCTCTCACACACACACACACACACACACATACATGCACGCACACACATGCACACCCATGCACACACATCTCCTCACAAGCACTTTGCAACAGAAACCACTGTGGCATCAGAGGATCAACTCACAAAGTCCCATCCAGCATCAGTATAGGGACCAGGGCGAAGGATGACATAGAGACCAACTTCTTGGGCCTGCGTTAGGAATTTGGCAAGATCCAACTCCCCAGTGAAATTGTAGACTCCTGGCTCTAACTCATGGTAGTTCCATGGGACATACCTGAAGAATGGACAAGGTGTAGAGCAAGAAAAAACGGAAGGAGAGTAAGTGTGCCACTGTAGCAAACAGGACATTTTGGCATGAGGAAATGCTGGGGTAAGTAGGAAACCAGCAGGGATTGAGGGATACAATAGATATCTCTTGCCCAACTGAGTTGCATCCTTGGGCAAGGTGCCTAACCTGCATTGCCTCTCCTAAGAGTAAAACTGGGTACTGGGTACTGCATAGTATTAGTAGTCACTGGGGGTGAAAAATTATGTATTTGAGCGAGAGAAAAATAATATCACTACTACCACTATCAATATAGTATTATTTCATTCATGTTATCATCATCATCATAACCATCATCATCATTTCTCCTCCTCCTCCTCATGTTCTTTTTCCATTGGATTTCTGATTTCTATGCTTACTTGTTGCCCTACTTTATTCAGTTCAGTTCAGTTCAGTCTCTTAACCCTGAGATGGGTTGTTGAGGCACCACTGATGACTTTCGGACAATCTTCCTCCATCGATCTCTATCCTCTGTGGCTCGCTATGAGTCAGCAAAGGTCAAGCCTGTCCACTCTTTGATGTTGTATTCCCACCTCTTTCTCTGCCTGCCTCTCCTTCTCCCACCTGGTACGGTACCTTGCAGGATGGTTTTGGCCAGCCCACTGCCTCTTGACACGTGACCGTACCACTTCAGCTTTCTGCTTTTCACGATTGAGAGCAGGTCTTCGTACTGTCCAAATGCTCTCCTGATCCTGTTGCTGACTTCCTCATTCGTGACATGGTCTTTATATGAGATGTTCAGAATCTTGCGGTAGCATCTCATTTCCAGGGCTTGTATCCATCTCTGTAGTTCAGATGTGAGTGTCCAGGACTCGCATGCGTTTGCATGAGCCTGATCTTCGACGCGAGAGTGATATTTCTGTCATGCCATATTGGCTTCAACTTTGCCAATGCTGCTGTTGTTTGTGCTATCCTGGACAGTATCTCTGGTTTGGATCCTTCATCAGTCATTTGGACCCCTACTTTATTATCTGACTCTAATCCATGAAACTTATTTGCTCATCACAACTATTCTAGGACATGATTTCCAGTTCCACTCGTCAACACTGCAGGTAGAGTTCCTCTGAAGGAAAGCACACACAAAAGATCAAAATGCACTGAAATCAGTGACTGTGCATGAAAAACCATGCTAGAGCCACGAAAACAGTTTTTAAGCAAATGCCCTGTAAATTCATCATGGAATGTCGTCATGCCCTGCTTTCTCAAGTTTCTGTAACTTAATACAAAAGTAAAAACATTCATCCACAAGAGCTACAATCATTCTGTTTTCTCTGGAATTTGTAATAAAATCTACAACATTTTATAGTTGAATAATCTTATCTTCTTGTTGTAGACACATTGCCCTGGATTATTATAAACACTCACAATTTGTCAAATACAAAAGCAGTACATACAGATACATGATTTTTCTGCATTGCCCTGCAAATACACTTACGTTGTAACAGCATTAAGTCCTGCAGCATACATCTTCTGCAGACGATCCTTCCAGTAGGCTGCAGGCACTCGAGTGTAGTGAAGGCTGCCAGACACATATCGGAATGGCTTGCCGTCCATGAGGAAGGTGTCATGTTCATAGTCAATGGTAAAACTTCTCCCAGCAACCTACAACAAGATGGGCAAAGCCCATACGACTCACATGCTTGACCTTGACCTTTATATGACATTGACCTTCAGGTGACCTTCAAGGTCAAGGTCAAACAACTAAACCTACCAATGACATCATACACAAAGAAATGCTTTACACATTTTTCCTACCAAGGTCAAGGTCATCCAAGGTCATGCAACACAAAGCTGTTAATTCAAGACATAGGAAGCACAATGGTGCTTATTGGCACTTTCTACCATGAGATATAGTCACTTTTAGTGGTTCACTACCCCATTTTGGTCACATTTCATAAGGGCCAAAGTGACCTTGACCTTGATGATATGTGAAAAAATGTGTCTCATGATGAAAGTATAACATGTGCCCCACATAATTATTAAGTTTGAAACAGTTATCTTCCATAGTTCAGGGTCAAGGTCACTTCAAAATATGTATACAATCCAACTTTGAAGAGCTCCTGTGACCTTGACCTTGAAGCAAGGTCAACCAAACTGGTATCAAAAGATAGGGCTTGCTTTGACCTATATACCACTTGTAGCTAAGGTCGCCATTCTCAATAACGTGGGGGAAAATTGGGAAAATGTGAAAAATGACTGTTTTTTAGACCACATTTATGGCTCCTGTGACCTTGACCTTGAAGCAAGGTCAAGTCACTATGTATGTTTTTTGAGGCCTTGTCATCATACACCATCATGCCACATTTGGTGTTGATAGACTTAATAGTCTCCGAGAAAAATCCAACGTTTAAGTTTTTTACGCCCGGACGGACGGACGGACGGACGCCCGGACGGACGCCCGGACGGACGAAACGGCTCAGTACATAGACTCACTTTTGCTTCGCATGTGAGTCAAAAATCATTCCAGTCCCTCAAAATGTCTTTGGCTTCAACACATTTGGTGCTTGCACTTTGCAACACAAGAATTTTTTAAAGTCTGAAGCATGTGCTAAATGGAATGTATTCAGTACCTCCTTGTTAATGTTATGTCCAAAATTTGAAATCAGGTGCCCTCAAAACTTTAAGCCATAAAACAAACTTAAACTGTTATTGGAAAGGATAAGATGAAGTAAACAATATTTTGATGAAATATCAAATTGATTTGATTGAAATTAGACTTTTAGAGTAATGACAAACTTAACACTTCAATGTGGTGTTACTTACAAGTGTCCAAGATTTTAAGGAATTTGCAAAAAATCTAGAGTAGACACTGCAGCTCATAGGTAACCATAAAAATGATTTTTATACACTTTGTTTTGGAAAAAGATTACTAAAGTTTAGTGAACTGAAACCTAACATATTGTCTCATACTGGCTACCTGAACTATCAAAATGGATTAATTGCACATGGTTTGAACATTTCTTATAATATTTATCTGGTTTATTTTATTAACAATTGATCATAGATTCACTTACAGTCATGCTATCTTAGTCGTATTGCCTCACACTTGTACACAATGATTAAAACTGTCATTATATCTCTGCCCATTATCAAGGGAACTTTCCTACAGACACAATCGGCCTGTAAGCTTGACGTGCATCATCTGCAAGGTTATGGAAAAGATGGTGAGAGACAAAATAATGAGCCATCTACAGAGCAACTCACTTATCAGCAAAGAACAGCATGGTTTTGTCCCGGGGAGGTTGTGCGTCACGCAACTTCTGGAGGTATTGGAGACATGGACAAGCATTCTTGACGAAGGCGGAGTGGTGGATATTGTCTACATGGACTACCAAAAAGCCTTCGATTCTGTGCTCCATCGACATCTACTGGAGAAAACAACAGCTTTTGGCATCAGAGGTAAGGTCCTGACGTGGCTGGAAAACTTTCTGACAGAGGGAAGCAGAAAGTTGTCGTGAACGGCACACAGTCGCAGGAGGCGCAGGTGACCAGCGGGATTCCACAAGGATCTGTAATCGGGCCGATAATGTTTGTCCTCTTCATTAATGACCAGCCCACCATCACAAAGTGCCCAGTCAAAATGTTTGCAGACGATACCAAGCTGTACACCAGGAGTGACGTTGAGGGGGGACCGCAGGACTTACAAACTGACCTTGACAAGCTACAGAACTGGTCTGAAGAGTGGCTTCTAAAGTTCCACCCACAGAAGGGCAGCATTGTGAAGATGGGGTCCAAAAAATCAGAAGCGACATACTTCATGAATAGTAAAGATGCTGACGGCAACCCCCAGAGACTGCAGCTTGCAGAGAGTGGTGCAGAAAAGGACCTCAGAGTGATGATCGACAGCAAACTATCCTTCAAGGATCAAGTAGCACATGCAACATCGAAGGCAAACCGTGTCGTTGGAGTCATCCGCCGGTCTTTCGACTACTTGACAGAGCAGACCTTCGTTCAGCTGTACAAAAGCTTGGTGAGACCCAGATTGGAGTACGGCCACTGTGTCTGGCAACCACACCTGAAGACGCTATGCAGTGACATCGAAGACGTTCAGCGTAGGGCAACCAAACTGCTGTCATCACTCAGGAACAAGACGTACCCAGACAGGCTTCGAACACTAAAATCCCAACCCTGGAGCACAGACGCAAGAGAGGAGACATGATAGAGGTACAAATACCTCCATGGTTACTACGATGTGCAGAAACCAACGTTCAAACTGTCCAGCAACACTGATCTGAGTGGTAACTCGCTCAAACTCCATAAAGACAGTTTTCGGCTGAACATCAGGAAGAACTTCTCACAGCGCATCATCACAACCTGGAATAGCCTACCAGATTCAGTTCTCACAGCTGCTTCAGTGGATGACTTTAAAGTTTGAACTCAACGAACACTGGAAAGATCTCCCCTCCCTCTACGCACCAGAATGCCAAAACATGCAATAGACTAGATCTAGTAGCTAGCCCGCCACGCATTGTAGCAAAGTTATTCTATCACATGGAACGTCGAACAGGCCTTACGAAAGGCCTCAAACGTCGTAAAAGTCAAGTCAAGTCAAGACAATCAAGTACTGGCTTGATATGCAAAGATCTTCATCAGGTTTTGTTTCCGCAAGCAGAGACAAGGCACTGTTGGTAAGTGTGTCATCCCATGAAGTCACGTGAAAACTCGATTTTCGGTTGGGGTCTCTAGAACATAATTTGGTGTCCTCTGCTTTCTGTGAAATTTGTCCGTTTGGTTGCCAGCCCAATCGTTAAAACCTCTCATCCATAATTTCAAAACGGCCTCAATGTCTGCAACACTGGCAAAAAATAGCATTCACTCTGTACACGAAGAGTGAAGAAGACAAACTGAGAGCGGGATTGTCAGAAGCGAAGTGGTGATGTCAGCTGACACTGACAGGTAGACTAGGAGGGAATGAAAAGGGCGTGACATGAGTCGAGATGACAGGAAAATGATAAACGCATTACCAGCCATTCCAGAATGTTGCCAACATATGAATGATTCCAACGATAAAGTTCTGCCTGAATGTGCATAAACAATCATAGACATATGCCCAGGTTTGCCAGGAGTGACAGGGGGTGGGGGAGGTGGAGACTGACTCGCAGTTAACACTTACTTCCCTACTGAATCAGCGTCTCATCCATAAAGCAAATCTAGACACGCTTCAACTGCCGAAAGACAGGTATTGTTGGTTACATACCTCTTGACTGCAGAGGTACACGAGGAGCACGACAAGCCACACAGCACGCATCACGGTAGGGGTTTCAATTGCGAATCTGCAAGTGGCTTCGTAACAACCGCGGTCATGTGAATTTTCAAGGGCTGCAACAAGTGCAACTCTTTAGAAAATTGAACAGAATAGCGCAGAAGTATTGTCAACTGGAATCGTCGTCATTTCCACACGTTGAATACAAAATTTGACAAAATATCACATACGTGCAATTTAACCATGTATAAATAGGGCATTTCTTAAATTGGGAAACTTCATTACGTTTGTGTTCGTTAGTTGTGCTATAACATTTTTATGACAACCACCTGAACGGAAGTTTTGGTTATGATGTCGTGGTCGGACATCCGGGACCGCGATCGGACACTGTCGGACATGATATGCTTTGCTACAGAAATATGTATTTTCTGGCATCAGTAAAGTGAAAACTTGTATCTGATAAAAGGCATAATCTAAATTCAAGTGTCTTTGACATCTAACTTGTCAATCACAATAACCAGCACACCTCGGACTAATGCGACACGCCTTCGGCCTTAGTTATGGCATGTGCATCTGCCACAGTTGAGTGAGAATTCAGCAAATTGGTGGTACATGGTGTTGTTCCATGCCAGCTGAAGAGACGGTCGCGTCGTAGCTAGCGGATAGCATATACATGGAATATATTCAGTGACTCATGTGATGCTTCGAAGATGTCTGCAGCCATGTAATGAGAGACGGGACTGTCCCAGAATGACAGCTGTGAACTAACTCCTGACTTGCCTGCTCTGTTTGATACCCAGAATCATTCTGGCAACATTTCCCTCGGCCGTGCTCCGCATTTACTCAATTGAGTGTCGAGCACTATGACATCTGTAGCAGAGCAGCCGCCGCTGAGGCGGCTCAGTATGAGGATTAGTCCTGACAAAAACATGAGAAGGGAAAACCGTCAGCGCTGGAAATTTTTTTTGGAAGCATGGGCGAATTACTCAGAGAAATTAAACATTAAAGCTCAACCACCTGACGTTCAGATAACAACGTTCCTGTCCTGTGTTGGTAGCGAGGGTGAACGGTTGTTCAACGAAATGAAATTTGACACTTCTGAAGATAAACAAGATCTAAACAAAATTGTGAGCAAGTTCAGTCAGCATTTCGGCCAGAATTCCGATGACAAACTCGGGATGCCTGTGGAGAACAGCAGACTCAAGGCTCGCTATCGTTTCCACACCAGAGTGCAGCAGCAAGGAGAGACAATGGACAACTTTGTGTGTGGTGTCAAGAAACTAGTAAAAGACTGTCACTTTTGCAGCTGTGCTGTGGATGGTTTGGTCAGGGACCAGGTTCTGTTTGGAATGGCAGATGAAGGAATTAGGCAGAGGCTCCTGCAAGAAGAGGACATCAGCCTGAAAATCCTTCGGGAGATTTGTCAAATGAGTGATCTAATGAGAAAGCCATCTGATTCCAGTCCCTGCTCTGAATCTGTGTTAGGAGTTGCTGCCAATGCTCTGCCGATTTCACCTAGTGTGATATCTGTCTCAAAATGTGTTGCACTTGACTACACATACTCTACTACATCAATTCATTCTGCTGCACCCCTAGTACTGCAGAGAATTCCTTTAGATGCTGGTTGTTTAGCAGATGCTCCATCCATGTCTCAGCAAGTTCTAGACCTGTCTCGAGTGGCATCATCATGTCGTTCTTCAATGCCAGTTTCATCAAGAAATGAGGACAGTAGTCATCTTATTCGTGTGGTTCCACCTCATCCAGAACACATGCAGCAATCTGCACCAGGGTCGGGAAGCAACCAGCAGAATTTCATCTTGCCATCTGCTTCAAATGAATCTGTGAGACAGCTGCCTGTAGCTGATCTTTTACCAGCATCTACTACTTCAAGTGCAGTTTTGCATGCAGAATCCATGCCCCTAAGTGCCGCAAACAGCAGCCATGTGCTGCGGCAAGCTATGTTCACTTGCAGCAAAGGGCTGCAGCAAGTTGATGCTGATGTGAATGAGAAATTTGAGCAAGCTATGAGGCACAGCAGCCAGTCCATGGGGCAAACTTGTCTGGAAGTCACTCGAAACTTGAGGCCAGCTTTACCGGATGGCAGAGAGCTGTTGTATGAAACCTCTTTACAGAAGCATCAACATTTGAAGCAAGCCACACTGGGAAGCAGCCAAGGTTTGCAGCAAGGAGAAGTTCTGAAGAGAGAAAGTTCAAGAGGAAGTTCTGGGTTGCAGCAAGCTCTGACACTAGGCAGTCGTGGTTTGCTGCAAGTTGCATCAGTTGGAAGCCAAGTGATGCAGCAACCTCCTTTACAAAGCAGCACTAGTTTGCAGCAAGATGTGGCAGGAAGCAGCCAGGCTTTGCTGCTTGGCCAAGATTTGCAAGCTGCAACAGAATCTGGCCAGGATGATGAGGGTGTAGAAATGTCTGTGCTGAGGGAGGTTGATGATGAGCCCACATCCAAGGACAGTGCTGAAAATGACATGTGTGCTGAGGATTCTGTGGAAGATTATTCTACATGGCCGGCATGTGAGGTGTGTGGGAAAAAATTCCGCACTGTGAAGAAAGTCAACCGACACAAGTTTATCCACCGTCAAAAGTACAAGTGCTCCGTTTGCTTGCAGGTGAGCATGCATCAAGAAGGAAAGAGCAACTGAGTAAAGGTGTTCAGTTGATGTGGTATTGATAACTATTGTGTATAGTAATCATAATAATGTGTGGATTTATATAGCGCCTTACCATGAGTTAAGACATGCTTATGTGGCTGAGTTTTTGTACTTCATGGGTCTGCAAGATTGCTAGATTCGTCTCCCTTTTCCCAATGCAGATGTTATTTGAAGCCATCCTTGGTAAGACCATTTTGTCAATCTGGGCCCGTATTCACAAGGGCGATTTATCTTTTTAAGACGGCGAGTTATTTTAACCCCGATTTATCTCTAAACTCAGACGATTCCAACTGTCTGTTCCGCTCTCCCTTGGCTGAAAACCAGTATATATAGCAAAGCGCAACCTAGGATCCTCTGACGAGTGTACCTTATCTAACCGATCAAGATAAATCGGGGTTAGGGGATAAATCGAGTGTTAAAAAGATAAATCGCCGTTGTGAATATGGGCCCAGAGCTTTGCCCCTTTGGTGCCCTGCTCTGTGATGTAGTAAAAAGAAAAAAGGTACACAAACATTGTCATAATTTGATCAAGTTAACTGTTTTGCAATAGAGAGTTAACTTAAGATGTTGCTGATAATTTTAAGGTCCAGTCTGCATACTGCCTCATCTTTCCTATGAGCTCTATTTCATTAACATAGCATTTTCAGCAAAAGAGAAAATTTGATTTATGTTCAAATAAATCTACTATATTCATGACATTTCTTGAAACACACACATACATGTGCAGTCTCAATCTGACGTCCTAAAAATTAAAACAAAAGAGGAAAAGCAAAAGCAAGTCAGGCCCATATAATCAAACACACACCCCCACCCCACACACCCTTTTTTTGGGGTGGTGGTGGTGGTGTTTGCCCTGTTGACCACAACTTTGATAAAAACCTTATTCTCACATGTGACCTTACTACAATCTACAGTGTTTTCTTTTTTCTTTGTACAGGAGCTGCCAGGCTTTAAACAGTACCAGAAGCATCAGACGCTGCATGCAGAAGCTCAGCCAGATAATCTCTCTTTGGCCACAGAAGACCACAAGGAACAAGCAAGAGATGAGGGTAAAGTTGCCAACCTCACTTTTGACAGGTCTCTCATTGCCTGGGAAAGCTCATTATCTCTGTTGGGGTGAGCTGGTGGAAGAAACTGTTTCCCAAATCCTACCTTCCCTTTGTAGGTTGGGGGTAAGAACTGACCCACTGCCTCTCCCTTTGCGAGTTGTAAGAGGCAAAGAAATAGGGAAATCGTGACATGACTTGATCTCACTACACCAGATATTCTGATTGTTTGTGATTAACTCACCTAAAAAAATACTCAACTAGTAACAGAGTTGTTCTCCCAAGTTCGTGACTAAACCCAGGAAAATGGACTAAATGTTAAACATTCACTTTAGCAATTCTTAATGTCATTTTTGGACAGCTTAGTCATTACAGTATCAGAGAATCTAACCAAAAAAGCAGCAGCAGTAGTACTTTTTTAAAAACAGACGACGGATTCACGTTCGCAGTTTTAGATTTTAAAATCAAGGTAACGCACGCTTCATCTGTGACTTTATTGAAGAAATTATTTTTCTTACATCGCACACAAAATGCTAATGTTTTCTGTATGAGTTTGATCTATTGAATCAGTACTTTTAATTTTAAAACCTAGCGGTGTGTGTTGAATGCGTTCAGGAGGAAGCGGCTTGTGAAAAAAGCAAGTCCACTTGTGACCTCGCATGAAGCGTGCGTTACCCTGTCTTTGAAGTCGATTTTCACGTACAGTTATTGTGACATCGCGGTTTTCTTGCTGGGAAAAGCTAAATAAAACTTTAATTAACAGATTCACAGCAGAATTTTAAAACACCAATGGCATACTTTGCTGCAGATAGTTTGTGGAGCGTGTTCGGTCAGCCGTTCCACTTTTTGGCCGCCATTTTGGCCGCAATTTTACATTATTTATTACTCTAACATGCACAAACTTTACTTTCATCAAATCCCACTGCTCATGGTGTTTCTTGGACATATGTACAACCTCCTGATGCAATGTTTCTTTGCCTAAAACTAAAAAATAGCTGGTTATAATAAACTTTAATAGAGCACCCCATCCAGTCACAAACTCGGGAAAACAACTCAACAACATTAACATCAACAACAACAACAAAATACCGGGAAAAGTCAATCCGCAGTCCAGGTAGTCCATGAATTACCGAATGAGTGGCATAGATGCAAAAACCTGACACATGGGCGTAAACTTCCTTACGGTAGCATCTGCCCAGCCCATGGGGTCAATGTCTGCAAGACCACTGTCCATACTGTCACTGAAAGTATAGAACTCCTCACAGGAAGCGAGAGGGGCGCGTCACACGCCGCCCTCGCCGCGTGTATGTCTGCATGTCCTCAGGGGTCGCTCCATCTTCGCTCTCATCCTGATACAGTGTTTCTCTAGGCTCATCGTCGGTCGGGTCAGGGTGGCGTCGTGGCGACTGCCACCAGTCCGGCGGTAGTTCTCCCTGGTACTTCCAGAGACAGGCACGGTTCATGTAACGTCCTGCTGGTGGCCGGGCCAGCTTGGTGGTGCATCCCTTCTCAGCCCGTGGGTTGAAGTACCACGGTGCAGTGCCATCAGGAGAGGTCTGGTGATAGGCCTTGCGGTCGTAACCAGTCTTCATTCCGTCCACGCTCCGCTGCAGGTGTGTCCTTGCGGACTTTCCCACTGACTGCAGCATACCCTGGAGCGGCTCCACACCCTGGGGCACTTCACGGGGGGTATCCACCAATGGCCCGGCGACCATTGCAGAACTGTCAGTCTTGCTAGGGCCAATACGGCGACTGTGCGGTCTTGTCCGTGAGGCACAGATGGCACAGCGCCGACACAAGTTGCGAACGGACTTGTGTCAACCAATCCTAAAGTACCGCTCACAAATGCGTCGGTACGTCTTCTGCCTTCCGAGGTGGTCAGCTGCTGGGTCATCGTGTACCTGTCTCAGCGCTTCCTTCTGCATGGCTCTCGGCAGAACAGGGAGAAGGCGGCAGGTTTCTCCCTTCTCGTCCATCCACTTTCTGTACAGCGCTCCATCCGTCAGCTGCAAGGCATCCCACTGGGACCAGTACGCCTTGGTGACAGGGCTGGTAACAGCGACATTCCTCCAGGGTGGGCGGACAGGCCTGTCCTCCATCCTGCGGATGATGGGCTGCAGGTCAGGGTCCTGTCTCTGTGCGGCTGCCAGAGGCTTCTCTTGAGCGGTGATCCGCCTCAAGGCTCCCGAAGGTTGCAGTGAAGCATTTCCTTCACCCCCAAGACCCTTCAACTGCACGTGGCGCCCATCAATCAGCAGGAGGGACCATCCCCAGTCTATAACACAGCAATGCTTCTGCAAAAAGTCTATCCCCAGGATGACGTCATCTTCTACATCTGCGATCACGAAGGGGTGAGAAATAACAAGCTCACCGGCCTTCACCTTCACTGTCACGACACCGTGCACAGGGATCGGTCTGTTCATGACGTCAGTAAGCACCATCGCTGATTCCTCTCTTCTCTGGAAGGGGCACAGCCCAGTCTTTATCACAGAAATGGTCGCTCCTGATTCGATCAGTGCCTGATGACGGTTGCCGTCGATGTGAACCTCGATCGACGGTCCTGCTCGGTCGACGCGCACGCTCTTCAACCGATGACTGATGCGATTTGGGGCGGTGGAGGCAGGGGACGCATCCTAGTTTTCCTGGGCTGTGGTGGTCTTCTTCCTTCCCTGTGGACAGCGGCGAGCGATGTGGCCTGTCTTGTCGCAATTATAACATCTGATCTGCCCTTGCTGTCCATCCTGACGGGAAAAGCGGTTTTGTATCTTCTCCAACAGGTCCACCATCAGCTGGCGAAACTGGGTCAGAGAGAGAGTGTCGCCGTCACCCTCCGGCTTCTCCTGGCTGCCAATGGCTCTGATCTGGTG
This sequence comes from Theodoxus fluviatilis, assembly GCA_034096865.1. NCBI lineage: Eukaryota > Metazoa > Mollusca > Gastropoda > Cycloneritida > Neritidae > Theodoxus > Theodoxus fluviatilis. Next base: position 30,004 of record JAWQFJ010017662.1, read on the forward strand.
AGGGTGAGATGCTCGCTGGGTCGTTTCCTCGCGTTGAGCGATAGCCTTGGCACGGAGAGTGGTGTTGACTGCTTCCGCCAAGGTAGAGGGAGCCAACACCTGTACTTGGTGTTTCGCTTCGTCGGCGGCGAGGGCATCTATGAACTTCTCCCGATCCAAATCGTCGATTGCCTCCCTGTTAAAGGCAGGGTGCGCTCGCCTCACCAGCCTCTCGATGTCAGCTGCCAACTTGATGAGTGATTCTCCCTTTTTGCGCTTTCTCATGTAGAGTGCTACCTTAGCCTGGTCTGCATTTCGGGAATCTTGAAACCTGTCACAGAGGGCAGAGTAGTTGTTCCTGCCTTCGGGTGGGATGGTTTCCAGGACTGTCAGCGCTTGTCCCGTCAGGCTGGAAATGAGGAAACTCGCTTTCTCCCGCTCTCCCCAACCGTTGATCTGCGCGGTCACCTCAAACTGGATGTGATAGGCATCCCACTGTGCCTTCCCGTTGTACGTTTGTGGCCGCTGCACTGGACGACCGGCTGGGGGGTATGCCTCTTCCTGGTTTGAGACAAACGGCGACGCCTTGGCTGGCAGTTGCTTGGCGGCCCGGTGGTTATCTTGGGGGTAAAGTCTGGCTGGATAGGAGAGGCTTGCTTTTGTTTCTTCTTTTTCTTCCAGCTTTCTCTCCAGTCTGCAGATGACGGTGTCGAGCCGGGTTACTTCCCCTTCGAGGGAGTCGAGGCGTGCTGCTTCTTGCTGGAGGTTAGCATCAATGTGATCTACCTCCTCTCCTAGGCGAAATCTTACTGCCTCAATTTCCCTCTGCAGTCCCTCTGTCCCGGCTTTGATGGTTTGCAGCAACTCTTCCTAATGCAGGCCATGTTCCCTCTCTTACGCCTTCTCCTGCTCGCGGTCTGCCTTCTCCTCTAATGTGACAAATGGAAAATCATTAATTTTTTAAATTAAAATATTTGTTGTTCAATTTGTACATTGTGCTGTCTGCTTAGTGTGGCCTGCTTTCTTTTGAAAGACCACGTACTGTTTATCCGAATTGTAGTTAAGTCAGTGTCTATTGTGCTTTTGAGAAATGCACCTCGTTGTGATGGAGCTCTGCATTTGTTCTGTACCTGGATTTTTATGTTTTTCAGCAATGGGTTCTAAAGGTTTTGGACAACGTCAGTTGACCAAATTGAATGATTTAGCAATTTTAAAAAGAATGACGTCGACTCAAGGGGTTTTTGAGGATGTGACGTTTTCGACCCAGTTGAACAGATTTTGACGGGATTTTGAAGGAGGAGAACGTGTTTTGACCGAGTTGGACCAGCAGCAACAGGAAGATGAGGAGGAGAAAGAGAAAGAAGATGAGGAGGTGGAAGAATTAGAAGAAGAGGAAGAAAAAGAGGAAGAGGACGGCATGAAGAAGGCGATGACAGGAGAGGAAGAGGATGAGATGAAGAAGAAGAGGAAGAGGATGGCATGAAGAAGACGATTGCAGAAGAAGAGGACGAAGAAGGATAGCAGCACTGTCAGGCCACCAGACCGACACCTGTATCCGTTAAGAAGAGTGGAAAACAGTGCTGGACCTGTCGCCAGGGTTTTCAGTAACCTCCTCTCCACACCGTCACCGCAGAAAGCGCCGGCCATGAATGAGGACGACAGAACACCCACTGCCATGATTACATTGCTGGACCTGTCGCCAGGGTTTTCAGTAACCTCCTCTCCACACCGTCACCGTGGAAAAGCGGGCCGTGAATGAGGACGACAGCACACCCACTGCCATGTACCTAAAGGAAGGGGAAGACAGCACACCTACTGCCATGTACTGGAAGGAAGGTCGTGAGTAACGTGAAATGAAAAGAGAAGAAGTCCATGGCACTGCCGAAATGAGTGATAGAGACTAGAGACTAATGAACATTCATACCGTAAATTGATATCCATACATTTATTTGTTTAAAGACTAATCAACAAAAAGTGACAGACTACATTTTTCTAGTGTATGATGATTGCCCGCTTGGATTTTGTGTGTGTGAAATTAATTAATAAATGTACTAGTGAAGAGAAAAGAAAATTGGTGTATCATCTTTGAGCCTGTCTGATAGTAAACAGAGAAAAAGTACACGCACCATTCTGAGAAAGATAAATATATTTACATTTAGTCTCAGTTTATTTGGTACACACAAACAAAAAATCCAGGCCGTGACATCTGCCTTCTCCCGCTCACGGTATGCAGCTTCTTGCTGGCGACGCTCGGCTTCTTCTAGCTCTTTCCGCTCACGGTATGCAGCCTCTTCTGCCTCCTTCCATTCGTGGTGTGCAGCCTCTTCTGCCTCCTTCTGTTCTCGGTGTCATTTTTCCTCCTCCTGGGCTTCTCTCTGCTGTCTCTGTTGGTCGAGCAGAAGTTTCATCATCATTGCGATGTCTTCCGTCGGTTGCTCTGTCGCCTCCGCGCGTGCGGCAGCTCGAGTCACGCGCTTGTTGCCGTCCATTTCATTGTCAACTGTCACTGCTTCGACTGTTCGCCATCTGGGGAACAAATGTTGCACTCTTCTCTTGCAATATCCTGATGTACGGGGGTTCTCCTGGCTTGCGCTAGGAAGTCGAAGTGACAGACACTGGTGGTCGTTTTCCGATAAACTTTATTCACGCACTGATGAAAACACAGTGGTGAAAATCAGCCAACAGCAATTCGTAGTACTCGCTAGCAGCTTCACTCTGCACACAGTACAGCAGCTCGCTTCTCACACAAGATAATCTCTCACATTATCTCGGTCGTATCTGCTGCTCTCCCTCTCGCTTTCTCGCTCCTTATATACATTTACACACATTCCAGAAACTACCAGTACAATATCGAATTTACTCCCACACTCGAGTGCTCGACGCAACTGACGTACTGAGTCACAACAAGCTAATTTTAGCGTAACTGGGTCAGGAGTCGGTCAATGACCTGACCGATTCACCAAAACAACTGCGCCTGCAACACTTCGAGCATAATCGAGAATCTTCACAACACCAACAAAACAGAATTACACAATAAAATCAACTTTAGCTTCTCAAAAGCCTGGTGATATTGATCAGTCCATTTTAACACCTTGGCCTTTTGCAATAGGTTTGTCAATGGCAGAGCTACTTCAGCTAGGCTACAGCAGAACTTTCTGTAGCACCTGATCATTTCCAAAAATCTTCTTTTCATCCACTCTATAGGCATGCTGCTTGATTAGGCATATATCACTATTCAACAGCTCTGTCATGGGGGTATGGGATGAGTTTTTCTAGGTACGTCTGAGAACAAACCTTGATGTCTATCAAACAACCCTTTCATCAGCATTCTCTCTTTCTTTCTCAGGTGTCCTAGAAACAACTCCAAGTTGTGGTAGTGCTGGAAATTGCATAGCTCTGGCTCTACTGTCCACTGGCGCTCAGTCCCACTCTCCCACTGTTTCTCCTCAACCAGATCTTGCTCACTACCAACTGTCGCACACACTGGAATGACTTGCACACCACTATTAATCCCATGGCATTTCTTTAGAGTATTGGCACCTACTACTGACCTAGTAGAGATATTACTCAAGGGTAGTGCCTCCACAAATATAGTTATCAAACACATGATAGTCAATAGGTATTGGTACTTGCTTTTGCTGTGGGGTAGAGGTCCCACGCAATCTAACACTACTTTTGAAAACGACTGGTATTGTCTAAGTTTCACTTGGGGTTGATAGTGGCCTTTCTTTCCTGACCTCTGGCATACTATGCACTGCCTACGCATGTTCTTCACACCCCTTTTCATTCCTGGCCAAAAGAAATGCTTCTTCATTCTTTCATAAGTCTTTGTGACCCCTAGATGACCAGCTAGGTGACTGTTATGAGCCAATTCGACCAACTGCTTTCGCCTCCCACGCGGCACCACAAGTTGACTATCCAGTCTCCATGTGTCCGACGCAGGCGCTCCAATCGGTCTACTTCTTCTCATCAACAATCCCTTTCTCAGAAACGGTCCTGGCGAAATATCATCTCTCTCTTCCTCCTCAGCATCAGCATAGAGGTGAGCCAGGCTACTGTCATCCTGTTGCTCTTGGATGAGCGTAGACACATCACTATGCTGACCAATATCTTTCTCTGACACTAACGTTGTGTCCGTGGAGTCATCATCCAGATTCTCCATCAGTTGATCTCCCCTTTCATTATCTTCATTCATCAATGAAGCCATGAAAGTTTCATTGAGATCCAACTCAGAAGCGCTTACCTTCTTTCAAGCAGACCGAGTCAGCACTCCAATGGAGCAGGCGTTTTCACCCTCCTCTGACTTTAGTTGGGAATTCAACCATCACAGGGTCTGATGTCATTTCCACCGACATCGTGGTTGACGCACAACCCGTTTCCCTACTGCTAATCTGGTCACTAGCTTCAGTGGAAGGGCATTCCACTACAGTCGAGTCTGACATCTCTTTCGAGGGTGCCTTGCCAGTACCACCCTTGGTACAGCCCACAACCATCTCGCCAGCAGAACGCATCTCTTTGGTCGAGTGGTGTTCAACTCCAACTGAGCTCGACATCTCACTCATGGATGTCTCAACAGCATCACTCTGGACACTGCCAATAGCCACTACTCCACCACCCAAATCATTGCATACCAAGATATCCACATCAGGAACTGGTAGTTCTGGACATAGTCCCACACAGACTAGACCCGTGTATTCTCGATTGCTCAACTCGACTTTGTGGAGTGGAATCGACTGCACCGCTCCCCCTATTCTGGATATCAACACTCTCTTCCCATGTGAAAGACTGATCTCTGACTGGTATAGCTCCAGATCTCAAAATGGTCAACGAAGCTCCAGTATCTCGTAGTACTGTTATGGGTGCTACTCTTTGGCCTACTTTCACTTCACCGACTGACATGAACTGATGAAGTTCCTCCTATTACTTTCTCAGAAGAGTGATCTGACTGATCCTTGACTACACGGAACTGTTCAAAGCGCCCCTCAT
>JAWQFJ010017663.1:0-11872 GCA_034096865.1 Theodoxus fluviatilis
TACGTTTCCGAACTCTAGGTGCGGTCGTACTAGTGCTATGAACAGTAGCCTCATGGATTCACAGTCCATGCAGTGTTCGTATGATCGCCGGATGAGACCCAATAGTCTATTTGCTTTGTTAACTTGTGTTTCAAGGTGCCATGCTTTCTCATTTCATATTTTCTTTTAGGATTGTTTTCCTAGGTGTAGCACCTTACACTTGTCCGCATTGAAGCGCATTTGCCATTTGTCCGCCCAGTCTACCAGAGCATCCAGATCTGTTTGCAACCTTTCGCCAGTTTCCTCCTTTTCTACAGATCTGTACAGTTTGGTATCGTCCGCGTACATGGAGCACAGACTTTCCACTGCATCTGGAAGGTCGTTAATGAACGTTACAAAGAGAACCGGACCGAGTATGCTCCCCTGAGGCACTCCGCTTTTCACAGCTGTCCAGTCCGACAGTACACCATTAACCCTGACCAAAGATTATAGGTTACACAAAGATAGTTCATTAGCTCATTGTCGTGAGGATCGAGACACGTTGCGCCCCAAGCGGATGGTAGTATTGGTGAATCAAGGAAAGTTAATCACACCTCTTAGCGACATGTAAAACTTCTTGTTTATCGACGGTTTCTGATGCGTTCCGATCATGTTTGTGAATAAATGTACTGTGTAATTTGTAATAAAATGATTTGCTGCAATAATGGGGGTGTTTTGGCTTTGTTTTTTGTAGCAGGCGTTGTGCAATCCAACTCGACCTAGATCTACATGGTATGATTTGAATGGGAACGATCTATTTTTCAATATTATCTAAGAATGCAAGCTTGTTTATCAACGTATACACCCCTGTGGAATATTTTTAGGAAATGCAAAGCAATACATACCTGTCAAGAAGGTGATTTGCGGCCAGAAAATCATTCGATTATGAATTCAGTTGCCGCTTCCGCAAAGATTTATAATTAGGATCAAGCGTTGCCCTGTGACCTGCATTTCGATTGTTAAAAAGTAGGACCTTTCAATACCTTTTGATGCATTCAACATACAGCTTTGATAAATTAATGCTGTTCATGGCTTACATTTTCTTCGGATGGGTTTCTAGTATCCCAAAATATAGCTTTTTCTGCGCGAACTGGAGAGAGCTGCCGCCATTGAATTGTTCAACGAGTAGACATATACGCCATATCTACACGAAAGCAGTCCTCTGATTGGTTCCCTGAATAGAATCCTCCAATCAGCAGGCAGCTTTCTTCGCCGTCTTGTCACTAAGCGGTGTGAGTACACTTTCCTTGATTCACTCCTACTACCGTCCGCTAGGTGCAGCGTCTTGTAACTTTGAAGAGCAAAAGCTCGGCATGAGCTATCTTTGTGTAACCTATAATCTTTGCCCTGACTCTCTGCCGCCTATCCGACAAAAAATCTCGGATCCAACTGAAGACTTTTCCGCCAATTCCTAGTGCTTCCACTTTTCTCAAAAGTCGTTCATGCGGTACTGCGTCGAAAGCCTTAGCATAGTCCAGGTATATAGCATCCACTGGTAAATTATCATCCATCATTAGAGTCCATTTCTCTAGTGTAGTCAACAGGTTGGTGGTGCAGAACCGACCAGACACAAAACCGTGTTGACAACTTGACAGTAGACTTCGCAACTAAATGCCTAGAAACTTCATCCCTCACAAGGTATTCTAGCTGTTTGCACACTACACTTGTCAAACTGACTGGCCTGTAGTTCGTTCATTTTCTAATCCATGATAGAAATAGAGAAAACACTTACAAAGTATTTTAATTTTTTTAATCGACGGCCGTCTTTATCCTCATGCTCATTCATCCACGACCAAGTGACTATGACTGAAATGGTCGTTATGGGCAACATTTCCGGACACAGTACCCGGGGTACTCTGTCCGATTTATTAAATAATGATTTTGAAATACTTCGGTAAAATTTATGTTTCATTTTTTCTGGGATGGTTTGTGCATGGATGAAGATGACTTTGGTGCCAAAAAACGAAAATCAAATGAAGGGAGTGTGGCTTTAAAAAGCTCATAAATTATCGGACAGAGTACCCCGGGTACTGTGTCCGGAAATGTTGCCCATAACGACCATTTCAGCGTGACGCTGCAGTTCAGCGCATATATAGCGGTTACGCTAGATTTCGATATCATCAGCTTTGAACAATGCATTCATGAGTGAGTTGCACGAACACATTAGTATACATTACTTCTTGTCAGAAATCAATCATAATTATGCACTGCAAATGCGTGTGTTCAAATTAAGTTGATTACTCGTTGTGGAAAAGCTAAGCGTCGTCACATTCATTGCGGTTATCGGCCATGCTTCTTAAACCTGCCAGGGTAACTTCCCTTAGATTAGTCGGGGCTCATGAGGGTGAAAGCGCGCACAACCGCTCGCTTTGCTAGTGCGCTTTGCTTACGCAAAGAACCTTCCAAGATCTTGCGAGGATTAGGCCGGTTTCAACATGATGAAAGCAGATAAAAAGGCAGTCAAATGTTTGACACACGTTGTCACCGGCCTACTATTTGCCAGCTAGGTAGGCTGAGCAACGCGCCCCAGATCAGAAGCCTAGCGTACGGTCCCTGTAATTTCTATTATCATCACCACCACCACCATGACTACAACAACTACTGCTGCTACTGTTGCTGCTGCTGCTGCTACTGCTACTGCTGCTGCTACTGCTACTGCTACTGTTGCTGCTGCTGCTACTACTACTACTGCTGCTGCTACTTCTACCTCTACTACACTAGGAAGCGCGAGAAGGCCTACTCTTAAGGCAAGCAAAGCGAGCGCTCGCGAGCGCTGTAGCTACCACTCGCCTTCATAATGATGAACAGGCCAAAGTGCAAAGCAGTGCCACACGAGTAATAAAGAGAATTACATACCATTCCTCTTTTGTCTTCCCCTCCCATCCTTAGCGATAGAAATATTTACAGAAGGTTAAAGCACTGAAAGTGTTTCATAGATGCACAGCGAGTTCCCAGTTGTCCAGAGTAACTGACATAACAACTATACATAAAGGAAGCAAGGCTTAAACTTGTAAAATAATTGAAATTAATGCTTGAAATATATCATGATAATATACATTTTCTTTCGATGCAAAATATGCGCTAACGAGCTTTCAGCTCTGGCTAGAGGCCATCATCATCAATTAAGTGGCCACGCTAGTCAATACAGAACTAGCTCACTTCCACAGACTGATCCATTAGCTGTCTGATGCTCATCCCATGTGACAGGACGAGACTGTTCCAAAGAAGAGGTGGCTCATGCATATATCGCCAATGGCCTAGGATGGCAAGTATCTGCTGACTATTGTTATCTACTGACTCTCATGTGTCTGCTTTTTTGTTGTTAGATTGTGTCTCTGCGGGCTACTCTCTTATATAATGCACACAATTCGGTCAGCACAGAAACACAGACAGCTCTGTGGGGTCAAGGATAAATGAAACCTCTGGCAGGCACCCAGATACTCCACTAGGTTGCTGTTCCAGGGAGTGAAACACTGTACTGTGCTCCACATGAATCCCAAATGCTGGAAAGCTCATCACAAGTTCTATTGCATACGCACAATAATTCATGCATACATTAAAAGGTGTAAAGTGGGAAACAAACCACACATACGCACGCTCTTACACACACACACACACACACACACACACACACACACACACACACACACACACACAGTAACACAAACACACACACACACACACACACACACACACACTATCACCTCCCTCCACACTCGCTCACACAATTCTCTAATTCTTTCTCCTTTCGTGTCTAGGGGTATCACTAGTAGATGGGGGGATAATTATTTCTCTCACTCTCTTCTCACGCTCGCAAACGTGACACAATGTTCATCAAATATTTTCTTTAATCAGACTTAATCATGAGTAAAATCAAATTCAAGGCAATATGAATGAAAATATTAATCAATTCTGTCAGTCTACTCTCTGTGACTGAAAAGTAGAGGATTAATTTCACTGACCCGAAACCAAAGTTGACCCCCAATTACTCACAAGATCAAGCAGATAGGCGACGACGATTCTCGAATTTCCACTGACGAAAACTTCTGCCCCAAAACGATGTCCACTCAGAAATGGGCATTCACAAGTACACACTCTCTCTCAAGGCTACACCTCAAAAGGAGAGGATAGAAAGGCCATAGACACCTGTGGGTTCACCCACACACATATGTACCCGTACTGACACAGGTTTGAACACTCAGCGAGCGCTCAGAACCAAACAACGAAAATTCTCCATGCGACGAAACCCAGCGTCATGGTCCGGCAAAGCTGGATCTTTCATTCAGAGAGGACACTGTTCTTCTTGATACAACCTTTCAGATGGTTGGGGGGGGGGGAAGGGGACGGGTGGGGAGGGGGAAGGGGGGAATTAATGGGGGGGAGGGTGGGGGAATGCGGGGGAAGGGAGGGGGGGCGGGGGAGGTGGGAGTTGTGGATAAAGGGTTATTAGGGGAAATCGGAGGCCGGAAGGCGACCACTGGTGGGATAGGGCCGACTGTAGGAGGGAGACCTATAAGTGCGCGGTGGGTCGGCCGTGCGGGGGGAGTGATGCTGGCTGGGTGGGCGGGATGCCGATGGGGGGGGAGGACTCGCGCGGGGGTGGAAATCGAGGGGGTAGAGCTGGGGGGGGAGGGGGAATGCGGGGCGGGGGAGGGGAATTAGGGGCCCGGAATGGGGGGATATGTCTGAGGGGGGAAATGTCTTCTCCTTCATGGGCGGGAAGATGGCGGCTCGGGGGGGGACGGGGGTGTACTGCCTTGGGCCGTGGGTCGGGGGGCGGGGGAAGCGGGGAGGTTGGGAAAGCATGGCGGGGGATTGGCGGGGCGGGGGAGTGTGGGAATCTCGGGGGAGGGAGCGGGAGCTTGCGGGGAATAAATGGGGGAACGGAACGGGGAAGGGAGTTTAATTGGGTGGGGAATAGTGGGGTATTTCTGGAGGGAGGTGGGGCCGCAGCCTTAATGGGAGGAACGGTGGGAGGGTGGGGCGGGGGGGTGATGGTGGGGGACTTGGGGCGGACAGCGGGGAGTGGATCGCTCGGCTCTGGCCGCGCAGGGGCGGGCCGGAGGTGGGAAGCGGGGGGGAATGTTGGGGTGGCTGGGGGGGGAATTACCGAGTGCGTGGGTACGTTGGGGGATCGGTGGGCAGTGCCCTCGGCACTATGTAGACCCGGGGGGAATCTGGGGGGGAATTGGTGGGGGGAGGGGGGGTTGCTCGCGTAAGGTATTGGGGGAATGTCGCTTGGAAGGGGCCGGACTGGGGTCGTACCGGGGGCGGGGGAATATGCTTGGGGGGGGGCAATCGGTAGGCCATGTGGGACTTGGGCTTCGTAGTAGATGGAATTAGAATTTTAATGTGTTCTACCTCAACACAGAGCTGCTTGAAATACGTCCGTCCAATGTAATATTCTACGAGTCAACTGAATAGATTTTTCTGGCATTTTTCGACTGAAAAGTTACACACACTGCATGCGCCACTATCCTTAACCAATCAAATCATTGTTGCATCACTGATAATTTTGGAAACAGCCGGTCCAAACCGATCTCAAAGTGCAAAGCTCAACTTGTTCCCGCCAAAACATCGACACAGCGAACGTCTCAAAGAATATAGAAAAATGGAATAAAGTCTAAACCGTAACACACACACACACACTACACACGCATACACACACATGCACGCACGGACGCACACACGCACGCAAGCACACGCGCGCACACACACACTCACACACACACACACACACACACACACACCATAGGACATTCTCATTAACGTACCCTGCAGGAGTTATCCTCGGCGCTCTCTGGCGAAAAACAACGCGTTAAGTAGAACCTGGCAGTTCCGGTTGCTTTCTCGAAGCGTCTGCACTGAATACTAGATCGCTCAAAGTACATGTATGTGGGGGTGGAAAACAGTACTGTGTCATGTAAACAGGGCCGGATCAAAGTTTTTTGAGGGGGGGTGCTTAAAATTGTTTTAGGGTCTTCTCATCGAAGTGGCGAAGCCACGAGTGCGTGCCTGCGAAGCAGGCACGCCCCTCTAGGGGGGTCCGGGGGCATGCCCCCCCGGAAAATTTTGAGAAAAATGGTGCAAATCTGTGCAATCTGGCAGTGCGGTCATTTCCAAGAGTTTTTGTTTGGTCACAGATTCTTCCTGTCTCTGCCCGGGTTTGATTTGTCTGTGCGAGTAGCAAAAGGAAGGCATCTTAATTATAGCAGCACCCCCCCCCCCCCCTCCCTCCCCAGCTACCTTGGCTGCCAAGTAGAGTGTGCTTATACCAAGTGGAGAGTAGTACAGCATCTGGGCCCAGCATCTTTTAGCCCCCCCCCCCCCCCCCCCCTCCTTCCCAAGCTTTTTACTAACTATACTGTCTCTGCTACCAAGCAAAGTGTGCCGATATCCGATGAGGTGGGAAGTAGATCAACATATTTGAGCAACCACCCCCCCCCCCCTCCCTCCTTCCCCCAACTCCCGGCTGCCACGGTTGTTTTTTTTTTTTTTTTTTTTTTTGGGGGGGGGGGTGCTCGAGCACCCCCAGCACCCCCCCTAGATCCGGCCCTGTGTAAAGCTCGAATGAGTAGCAGCAGATAACTGTTTAGTTCTGGCTTGAATTGACAATTTCGTTTCCCTGGTCTGGCGAGGACAGAAAATTCACTATCATCGAGTGGATGAGTGATCAACTTGAGCGCACTCGGCGTAATGTCTAACTTGTAAGATCGGGTCGATGATGACAAGAAAATGGCATTAAAACAAACAAAAAATTTCATTACAACTAAAATCGCCGATTATATTAATAACTGACCATTTTTACACTTACAGCTAGCATTCTGTAAACCCGAGTATTGACTCTGGCACAGTTCGCAACGAATGCGTAATAGGCTTGACCCTTCGCATTACAGCCTTGCGCCAAAAATAGTTCGTTCTGATACTATTTCTCTCTCCACTTTTTACAAAAATCATTCAGATGTAAAAACTTGGTTCCATTTCAACACAAACATTTTATTGTATCGAATAAACGCTTGTTTGTTGTCTCAACAAGAGTAAGTTAAGAGTTTTGTGCGAAATAGTCTTAGAACTACTTTAACGGCGTATATGAGGGAGCACATCGGCTATCCCACAAGCCTCTCGTGTGACCTCCGTATGAATAAATTGGCCAAAAACCTTCCATCACGTGATGTGAACTGTGCTAGAGATACTTTTGCCGGTAGGCGAAATCTCTAGTTTACTAGAATGTACAGCTAGTACTCAAACAAACCACACCGTACATACCTAGCAGACGAACACGATCGAACCGTAGCCACTACGCCAGCAGACGATCGAGCTAGTGTGATATAATGTTTCATGTAAAGCTCGAATGAGTAGCAGCCGATAACTGTTTAGTTCTGACTTGAATGGACTATTTCGTTTCCCTGGTCATGCGAGGACAGAAAATTCACGATCATAGACTGATAGAGTCGATGAGTGCATGATCAACTGCCCGCATTCGGCGTAATGTAACGTGTAAGATTATGACAAGAATATGGCATTAACGCACAAAACAAAGTTTCATGACAACTAAATTCACCAATTATATTAATAACTGACCATATTTACACCTACAGCTAGTGCTAAAACCTTACATACAAAGCAAACAAACCATACTGCGAGGAGTGTCCCGGTCACGCATCAAAACTCAGTGCACGAGTGTCGGAGCAGATAAACAAATAAGAGAAAAGCGAAACGATCACTCGTGCACTGAGTTTTGATGCGTGACCGGGACACTCCCCGCAGTATGTTTTGTTTGCTTTGTATGTAAGGTTTTAGCACTAGCTGTAGGTGTAAATATGGTCAGTTATTAATATAATTGGTGACTTTAGTTGTCATGAAACTTTGTTTTGTGCGTTAATGCCATTTTCTTGTCATAATCTTACACGTTACATTACGCCGAATGCGGGCAAGTTGATCATGCACTCATCGACTCGATCTATGATCGTGAATTTTCTGTCCTCGCTTGACCCGGGAAACGAAATAGTCAATTCAAGCCAGAACTAAACAGTTATCTGCTGCCACTATTTGGAGCATTGCACGAAACATTATATCACACTAGCTCGATCGTCTGCTGGCGAAGTGGCTATACGGTTCGATCGTGTTCGTCTGCTAGGTATGTACGGTGTGGTTTGTTTACTTCTCTTCTGTGGGTTTTGTGCAGAAAGTATACTTTAAACAGTCTAATATGACTATTTTCGATTAGTTTTTAATCTAATTAATCTTTTTGCATGCTTTAATGTCATTCTTTTGCCACGATTTAGAGATCATCACATCCACCGGAACTGCCAGAAGTAAAGGGACGAAACTCGGGCTTAATTTCCTTTTCAGAAATGAGAATGTCCTATACAAGCTGACAGTGAGACAGCACAGCGTTGGAAACTGGCATTTCACTAGTGATCCAGTAAAATTGACTACGAACGGAGGAAACAGTGGATTAACTGGATACGAGGACCGAACGGATCAGATCAAGAGAGCGCAAAGCAGTACAGTATCAGAAGGGAAGGCGAAGACGGGAAGGACGTCGATAGAAATCCAGGGCAAAGCAGAGCGAGACAAAACACCAGGCAGAGCAGATTAGGGCTACATAAACAGAGGGCGGTATGGACATGCAAGACAGGGCAGAGAAGGCAGAACAGGACAAGACAGAGATTGAATCAAGAGCTAGGAACCACATGTCAGGGCAGGGCAAGGCATGGCAAAGTAGAAGTCTGTGGGGCAAAACAACATGGCAAGAGGAGGCAAGGCAAAACGGTACACGATGGAACAAGCCAGGACCAAAGGAGTTTAAAGAAGCAATTAGACAAAAGAAAGAAGGTCAAACAGAGGCAGAAAGCGTAGGACAGGGCAGGAAAAGAGTTCCAAGGCACATAACGATGGGGCAAAAGAAGTTGGAGCCAAGCAGGCAAACTAAGGCCAGGAAAAGGCAGGGCAGGCTGAGATCAATGAAGCAAGGCATCGGAGAACATTTTTAACATCGGGCCAAAAACGGAAAGCAAGACAGTACACTTGACCAAATCAAAGTCAGGGCAAGGTAGGGCAAGATGCACACAGTCTGGGGCAATGTATGGCAACGCAGCAAACAACCCCACATCGCAGGGCAGGCACAGGTAGGGCAGACCTGGAACAGATAGCATGAGCCCATGAGAGAAGTGTAAACGTATAACACCATTCAAGGAATTTGTTCAAACTCCACTGTTATGAGATGCAGAAAAACTTGGACTCTGTTGATGGAAATGAGCACGTCGAGGCACCCTGAGGAGGGACTGAATTACGGCACCCAATCGCCCGGAGGAAATTAGTCGGGATTCGGAATAATAGATCGAACGGTTGGCATTTGGATGTGGGCAGCTGCACGCAATCAAGTCTCTATTGTGTACGATCAGACTGCTACTTTCACGTGAAAGTGGTGGTATTAGGCCTGTGGTAGACAAGATGGAGTCAAGCGGAAAGAAAGGAACGCTTAGATTGTAACAAGACAATGAATAGTTCTTAAGCCATCATAGAGTTATAAGGCCCTGGTTGAAATGAAAGAGCGCGGGCAGACCTGTCAAACGTGCAATTTTCCGGATGAGAGAATTATGATAAAACCACTTGAAATTAGCACAATTCGTATTCTGCTTGAGAGGTTGTCATGATCAGTTTTTCTAGGCTCAAACTCTCTTTTTTTTAGGTTGCTGTGTAGCATGCCAGTTTGTTAACGGTCATTTAATTCTAGGCCCCGGATGCACGTACAACGTGGTTCGCCACGGCATGGCTTTGGTCTTTGTGGAGGAAAGGGTCAGGCGTCATGCGTGGTCCGCAAAGAATCATTTCATAAAGCAGAGAGTGGTGGGCTACGATGTGAATAGCAAAACTTTCCCTACCAAAGTGAATCATGTGGGCGAATTGAGGCTGATTCGAGGAAAAAGACCAGAAAAGGCTTACTTGCGAATTTACAAAACTGTATTATGAGCAAGAAAGTCATAGATTCGCGCGTATTGTGCAGTTTTGAATAATGGTACGAATTTTCGTGACTTTTAACAAATAAATACGAATGAGCCTTTCTTCGCACAGTTACAATCTTGAGATGGCGTCACTATGATAAGACCATTCATTTGTACTATTATAAAATGAGACAGAAAATTCCGTAAAAGTTGGTGTTTTGGCAGTGATGGCGTGGTAGAACATTTCTGACAACTCCGAGCTTCACCAACGAGCTCAAGGCCTCCTCGGATTACGTGCCAGCACCGTCATTAAGACGTTGACCTCACAGGGGAAGAAGTGCCGGCACCGTCATTAAGACGTTGACCTCACAGGGGAAGAAGTGCCGGCACCGTCATTAAGACGTTGACCTCACAGGGGAAGAAGTGCCGGCACCGTCATTAAGACGTTGACCTCACAGGGGAAGAAGTGCCGGCACCGTCATTAAGACGTTGACCTCACAGGGGAAGAAGTGCCGGCACCGTCATTAAGACGTTGACCTCACAGGGGAAGAAGTGCCAGCACCGTCATTAAGACGTTGACCTCACAGGGGAAGAAGTGCCAGCACCGTCATTAAGACGTTGACCTCACAGGGGAAGAAGTGCCAGCACCGTCATTAAGACGTTGACCTCACAGGGGAAGAAGTGCCGGCACCGTCATTAAGACGTTGACCTCACAGGGGAAGAAGTGCCGGCACCGTCATTAAGACGTTGACCTCACAGGGGAAGAAGTGCCGGCACCGTCATTAAGACGTTGACCTCACAGGGGAAGAAGTGCCGGCACCGTCATTAAGACGTTGACCTCACAGGGGAAGAAGTGCCGGCACCGTCATTAAGACGTTGACCTCACAGGGGAAGAAGTGCCAGCACCGTCATTAAGACGTTGACCTCACAGGGGAAGAAGTGCCGGCACCGTCATTAAGACGTTGACCTCACAGGGGATGACGTGCCGGCACCGTCATTAAGACGTTGACCTCACAGGGGATGACGTGCCGGCACCGTCATTAAGACGTTGACCTCACAGGGGATGACGTGCCGGCAGCAGCGAACGAACAGCAAGCTAGGAACGTCGCCACAGACAGAACAGTCTCGGTCTCTCCACCAACGTCTGACTTGCTGCATCCCACATGCTCTCCAATTCTCGGTTCCCTACCAGGCCTGCAGTTTTACTGAAGAGTTCATCAATAGTAGCACAGCTTGAAACCAATGGACACTATCACGGTTTTGTATTGTGTTGAAATGCATTGCACTGTATTTATTGTATTGCAATGCATTGCACTATATTGTGCTGTAATGCACTGCATTGGACTGCAATGCGATGTATCATTTGTAAAGTATTTATAGAGCGCCAGTATCAGCCAAATCTGTCGCTTTCTGGCCCTACAGATCGATGTATGTTTCGAGGAAATATGCTGGTCTTCAAATTCTTCTTGAAGGCTGAGACTGATGGAAACTGTCCGAGTTGTGTAGTAGAAGCGACTGTGGTGGTACTCATGTAAAGGTATTGTAATTGTGCTGCTGCTGATAATGGGCTGGTGATGCGCTAATGCTTTTGATAATGCTAGTGGTGGGTTTCGGTGGTTGTGATGTGGTATGGTGATGGTTACAAAAGTGGTAGTGGCTGTGGTGGCTATGATGGTGATAATGTGGCCACGGTGATCGTGGTAGCATTGAGGATGTACGTTTATTTTTTAGTTATTCTAGTAATGACGCCCAGGGAAAGCGGAAGAGAGGCCGTCCAAGAAACACCTGGCGGCGTGACCTTCAGGCTGACACCACTAAGATGGGTTACACCTGGAACCAGCTAGTGAGGATGGTCCAGGACAGAGGACTGTGGAGAGCTATGGTTGGCGGCCCATCTTCCTTTCATC
>JAWQFJ010017665.1:0-29928 GCA_034096865.1 Theodoxus fluviatilis
ACCAGTAGACAACAGTGACATATGACCTTGAACCCTCGAAAAAGAATTTGCAAAATATTTACCCACCTGTGGCTACCTGCATCGGACCAATCCGATTGCCTATACCGCGCGGCCGCCGTTGCCGAGGCAGCGGGAGTTATCTCCCCTGTCCTGCAGGCGCCGGGTATAAATACCGCAGGTAGCCACGGTCCAAGCCTCTTTTTGACACGTGGAGAGAACCCCAGCAATGCACAAACGGGGAGGCGGGAGGGACCGTCTGTTGTCTACTAGTAAGTATGTCAGGGAAACATAGAAATTAGTTTAAATTTCTTAAAGTTTCCTCTTCCATACTCTACCAGTAGACAACAGTGACATGATTACCCAACCCTGGGAGGTGGGTTGTGCGTAAGCACCGAACAAAAGGAAAAAACACTCACCATCACACACTGAGCCGAACCCGCAACAACCAACTGTGACGCCATGGAAACGAAGAACTCGAACATCACGCAGGTAGTGCATGGGAAACACAGTCACTGCGCCAGCAGGCCGTCCCATAAGGTAAGGCAAAGAAACATCTGTGGCAAACGTTACAGAGAAGGCACCCATGCGGAGTTCATGAGTCCAAGAGGCACCAGCAGGAGGAAACGCATAAGCGTACGCCTCCGCGAAAAAACACGTATCCAACAAGAAAAACATCGAAGACACCTGAGCGCGACGACGTGTAAGTGGCAGAAACAGTCGTCGGTCCCGCAGACGACGGGACTGAGTTCGGACCAGATAACACGGGAGCGCACGCCCCAAACAGTGAACATAGGATGCGCGCCACAGCGAGAGCAGCCAAGTGAACCCACAGGAGAAGCCAAGCAGAAGTTGCAACAAGTGAACCTTTGGATGACCAATTCCCGCACGAGGCTGCACCAGAGTGCACCAGAGATGAAGCTCGATGTGCTCCCCATCCGCCAGAGCTAGCAGAACAGGGAACCAGGAAGCTACAGGCCAGAACGGCGCCACCAGAAACAGGCGAGGACGCTCCAGGGCGACCGGAGCCAACACCTTCGGAAGAAGGCGCGTGGAAGGGAAAGCGTAGACTGCCATGCCCGACCACGACCGAGCAAAGGCATCTGGCCGAGAGCCCGAAACCAATGAGCCAGAGAACACAGACTCACGCCTGTGCCGCCCCTCCCCACTCGACATGTCGAGAGTGCGAGGGCGTGGCACTAGAGCCTGAGCAGGAAAGGCGGCGCGCACATCGGGCCAAACAGCAACCGCTGAACGGCCAGACGCAACGCTCTCCCGACCCCCCCCCCCCCCCCCCCGAGCTCGAGAAACAGACCCAGAGAGAGAAGACGCCCCTCCCCCCTCCGCACTGGAGAACGTGGACCACGATCCACAGACCGATGGTGCCGACAGTCAGGGGAAAAGCGCCGACCCGAGGCCCCCGAACCCCGGGGAGCACGGAGACGAAGCACAGGACTGTGCTGCACCGACATGCTCAACCGCGCGGGAGCGCAGGGACGGGGCACCGAAGAACGCACAGGAACAAAAGGGGCGTGCCGATCCGCCGGAACGCCCGCCGAGCGGCCGGACAGCACACTGCAGCGCTGGGAGACCGCAAAACGCACACAACCGGAAACACGGTGCAGACGAGGCACCGCCCCTTCCGACCCCAAGGAAGGGCAGGAGTGGGGCACAGAGGAGTACAGAGGGAGAGGTGGCATGCTGACCGGACCGGGCAGTGTTAGCTGAAAGGCCGGTGGCAACGCACCGCCGTAACCCCACCGCAGAGCTCGACCCCCGGGAGCGTGGAGAGAGCGCCCACCCCTCTCGACCTCTCGGGAGCGTAGGGGCGGGGCACAGAGGAACGCACAGGGGGAGAGACGGCATGCAGACCGGACCAGGCAGTGTTAGCTGAAAGGCCGGTGGCAACGCTCCGCCGCAACCGAACAGCAGAGCTCGACCGCCCGGTCGACTCATGCCGGCGCCACACCGCCCCGCTCCCCCTTCCAGGAGAGCAAGGGCGGGGCACATGCGACTGCACAGAAAGTGTGGCGGCGTGCTGACCGAACCATACAGCCTCTGCTGAACGGCCGGTAGCAACACTGCCTCGGGCCCACCGCAGAGCTCGACCTGAGAAAGCGCGGTGGGAGTGCCGCTCCGCCCTGCTCGACCTGCCGGAAGCGCAGGGGCGGGGCACCGAAGAGTGCCCGGGAAGGGAGGCGGCACGCTCACCGGACCAAGCAGTGTCAGCTGGATGGCCGGGAGCTCTGCTCCGCCTCGAGCCCACCGCAGAGCTCGACCTTGGGGGAGCGCGGTGGGGGTGCCGCTCCGCCCTGCTCGACCTGACGGGCGCGCAGGGGCAGGGCACAGAGGAGTGCACGTGAAGGGAGGCGGCACGCTCACCGGACCAAGCAGTGTCAGCTGGATGGCCGGGAGCTCCGCTCTGCATGGGGTCTAACCGCAAGCTCGACCTCGCAGGAGCGCGGTGGGAGGAGTGCACGGGAAGGGAGGCGGCATGCTCACCGGACCAAGGAGTGTCAGCTGGATGGCCGGGAGCTCCCCTCTGCCCGGGTCTAACCGCAAGCTCGACCTCGCGAGAGCGCGGTGGGAGGAGTGCACGGGAAGGGAGGCGGCACGCTCAACCGGACCAAGCAGTGTCAGCTGGATGGCCGGGAGCTCCGCTCTGCCTGGTCTAACCGCAAGCTCGACCCGGGGGGAGCGCGGGACCGCCTTCCGTCAGAAAAGCCTCATCACGCCACTATCTGAGGGCGCAGGAACTGGCCACAACTGACCGCACGATACGTACCAGACCGAGCCGACCTGCTCGCACCCTTGCCCAGGAGCCAGGAACCACAAATCCAGGCAAGGCAGGTCCCAGCCTGACCAGGCTGACCCGACCAGCCGGACACGCGGTGCGCAGGGTTGAAACCAGAACACATGTTGGCAGTCCACCTGCCCAGCAGGCCCGACAACCCGGACACGTAGTGCGAAAGGCTGAAAGCAAAACAAAACCGCGGTCTGATCCGCGGAAAGAAACAGAAGAGGAGAAGACAGCAAACGCCTCTCCCACATGCACGGGACAGGGGAGGGGCCGGGCTAGAAACCCCCCTCGCCCCTACCCACCAGCAGAGAAAGCAAATGCAGGCCCAACACAGCGTCCACCATCTAGCAGACCGCGTGTTGGGCCTAACAACCACAGCGTGCCAAGACCGAACTCCGCAGCGCCACCTATCAAGACAGGAAACGCCGTGGAAGCACGCCAAACCGACCGACGCGTGAGCTCAAGAGAAGGAATGAAAGCAAAAACACTCACTCACCATGAGCTAGAAAACCTCCCTCCTCCCAATGTCGCTGCCCCCAGGGTGGTGACGTCAGAGTGCGCACCCCTCGAACACGCCAGCGTGAAGGAGCGACGCCCTTAATGCTCACAGCCAGGCGCCCGGCCAGACGCCCGGGAAAAGCGCACAAAGAGGGAACAACAGGGAACGCGAAGACAACAACCAAGCATACACCCCAGCAGTGGACGCAAGATAAGGAGGGAAAGCAGAAACACGCACTCTATAAAGAGCGAGAATTCCTGCGTTCCTCCGACCTCGGTGCCACCACCTTGCCAACGCCAGATAGCGCACGCCACCCTCACGCCTAGCGTGAAGGAAGGCCGCCCTAACGCGCATAGCGAAACTAACACCAGACCGTCGTAGCCCATTTTCGACGAGCAACGACACACCAACACAACCGCGAACTAGCGCTTGCACTCAACGTCAAGCGTCCAATTCCCAAACTCACACACAAGCGTTTAAATGGACACAACCGCGGCACGCCCCTATCCTCCCGCCTAGGCGTGGAAGACGAAAAGGAAGGAGAAAGCACCATTCGTCATGAACGCGAACAGTTCTCGACCGCCAGAAGCGCCGCAACCACAGTGAACGCCCGTACCCCTTGCCAAAACCAGCATTCGCGCAGTGCGCCATAACGAGCCCGGTAGCCTATTAACGGCCCCCGACACGAGTAGAGCGCACAACCAACGAGAAAACAAACACGCAGACAACCAAACACCAGCCAGTCTCGCACGCGCGGAAAAGTAGCGACACACTAACGCAATAGACACACACCGCGTGCGCTCAACAGCCGGAAACTGCCGTCTCAGCGCCACCTGTTAACACAGGAAAAGCCGCGGGAGCACGCAAAAACGCCCGACGCATGTGAGCAAGAGAAGGAACACGCACTAGAATTTCGCTCTCCCTCCCGACCTCGCCGCCACAGCCACAAACGCACCAAGCGCACCAAACGCCAAACGCACAACACACGCGCTCAACGGCCCAAAGCGCGGCACGCGCTAGACCGCCACCGAAGCGTGGAAAGCGAAGCAGGAGGAAGAGAGAAAGCCACAGACGAGAGCGAAAACCTCTCTCAAACCCCCAAAAAGCTAAAGCGAAGACACACACAACAAGCAGGCGTCGCTAGTCGAAAGAGCAACAACATTCCAATGCTTCCACAGAAACACCAGCGCGTGCACTCAAGACCAAACGCGCAAAAGCCACACAACAGGCAAAAGGCGCCCCACCAAACGCGACAGGAAAGCTGCGGCTGCCTGCACACCGACCTACGCGTGGACGAACCCGCAGGAGGGAGAGGAGAAAAACCATGCTTCTAAAACACGAAACCCCCCTCCACCTCGCGCTAGCCCCCGAGGCGACACCAGCATTCGCGACACTGCAAACACGTGGAGCGGCGAAAAGGTCCGCCAAGACAGACGCAAATGGCGCAATTCCCCCGCCACCAACGTGCATCCAAGCGAACAATGCGAACCGAAACAAACACGATGACAAGCGAAAATTTTAACAACAAAAATACGAGCAAGTCGCCGTTAAACCCCAACCCGAACCACCCCCGCCAACACAAACGAAACGACGGGCGCACTCAAGGTAGAGGCTAACCAAACGCACAACGCGGCACTGAAACCAAACCAAGCGCATACTTCCCTGAAACTCTCAGCGAAGAAACGCAGGGGAAAAGCAAACTCTCACAGCACACAAGAGCAGAGGGATAATCCAAGCATGAGGTATCCACATGCCAGCGAAACGCACACAGCGCACGAAAGTCAAAAAGAGGCTTGGACCGTGGCTACCTGCGGTATTTATACCCGGCGCCTGCAGGACAGGGGAGATAACTCCCGCTGCCCCGGCAACGGCGGCCGCGCAGTATAGGCAATCGGATTGGTCTGATGCAGGTAGCCACAGGTGGGTAAAAAGTTTGCAAATTCTTTTTCGAGGGTTCAAGGTCATATGTCATTGTTGTCTACTGGTAGAGTATGGAAGAGGAAACTAACCTTTTCCACGCCAGCCTTTTAGTTTTTTGTAACTACTAGTGCCAGGTGGTTCTGTGTCATAAATATACACCATAATTTGAACAATAAATCTTCATCCACTTCAGTTTGCAGTAACCCTTTTAACTTCTTTTTTTAATAACCTGAAAGCTATATAATGTCGGTACACATAATTAACAATTCTACTGGCTTAACAATTTTATTTCTTGAATTTGGGTTGAAAAATTACTAAAATTAAAAATATTGAATTAAAGTCTCTTGTAAGTTTTCTTACTAATTCATGAAATTAACAATAAAAATAGCAAGTTAGAATTTGATTCTACTCCTAATTTGGGAGAATGAAATTTTCCCAGAGAAGGATTTATCTGATGCAAAGGATTGGAGGCACTGTGCCTGCCATGTTGCTGTCACCCTAAATCTCTGTCACTCAAGTTCCCACCTGATGAACAGAGCCATGCCTCAATGTTGAGCAGTCACTGGGGAGGTGGCGGAAAGTGCAGTGACTTGAGGAAGATGATCTACTATCATTCTCATCATAGTTCATTTTGTGTCAAAAATTCTAGCATCAGAGTTAACATGATCTGCTGCTTGTGGTTGTGGCAGTGTCTGAACGTTGTCATCATAGTGGGGCATTGCATCCGGGAATAGTGGGATGCATAAGTCCTGGTCATCAGCATCACCACCCTCATCAAGAGAATCCTCTTGCTGCAGCTCTTGTCTCCTCAGCAGTTGATTCTGGCTTTCTCCTTGAACTAGTTTCCATAAAAACACCTCATTTGACCTCTCTGTGAACCTATTTTTGAGTTCTCTTTGGCTGCACTCTGTGCTATCTTCATGATCAAATTATAGTGTTTGCTTCAGGCCTCATCCCCATTACTTCGTCTTGAGAACTGGGTGGAGCACAATAGATGGACATTTTTTAATTCTGCTGACTGTATGTTGGGTCCTAAAGGCTGTAGGTGTTACCCATATATAAATTGAAAATAGGTCATGTGGGTATCGTAAGGGTTAATAGGCTACAAAACACAGAATTTGCATTTCGTAACCTTTCTTACTCATTGACACACACATGTACTCACTCACATGCAAACACACATACACATACATATGTATGTGCGTATGCATGCACACACACACACACACACACACACACACACGCAGGTATACACAAGCACACTAACACAAATGGAAAATTTGTGCTATAGACTTCACTGATGTGCTCATTATTTTTAGCTGAAGTCCGAACCTGGAAAGGGTTGCACCCTGGATGCCTACAAGCAGATGCTGTGCATTGCACTGTGTGAAGGTGAGCACTTCCTTTGGACCTGTGCAGTGTGCATTGAGTCCTGACCAACATGAAGGCAGCTGTTGGAATGAGATGGTGGCAAGCTTAGTATTGGAACTGATTAAAATAATCTTGCTGGTGTTAATCTGTTTGAAGAGTACCTTATTGTTAATGGAATGAAAGGCATGATATGCTGCAGGGGTCATATAGTAACCATGTACTTGGGACTCTGTTTTTTTTAGGGATTTTTTGTGTACAAGGATGCCTTGAATTATGAATGTTTCATTATATATGTAACTTCTCTTCTCCCCACTTCCTCCTTGCCACAGAATAATTGAAATTGAGGGTATTTCCTCCCAAGTTATTAATGCCTATGAAAACCGACCAAGTTGTGATTGTTGTGTTCTGTTACATGGCAACATGATCCAGCTGATGATGGAAGTATTTTAGTAGAAGCTGCCATTTGTGATTCTTTTCTTCTGGGGTGTAATTCATGAACGTGGACTTTCGAGAGCACTGGTCTTGGACTTTTGAGTCCCAGACCACCGCTGGTCTAGGGACTAGTCTGGGACTCAGCGAGTCTATGATTCACGAACCCAGACTGGGTGTTGACTTGAAAGGCTGGGACTGATTGACCTAGTCTATGGTTTATTTTCAGAATGAGGTGGAATTCCCGGGGATTCCGCCCAGTGTGCAAGCGCATAGCGTACCGCTTCAAACTTCCCGTCAAAAATGTCAGCCACGATCGGTAGCAAAACCTCGAAGAAAAGCCCCGATTTCACGGAGCGGGGATCGGTAGCTATCATAAAAGCGGTGTCAGCAAGATACGGATACATTAACAGCAGCATACACACAGCCCAAGCAAACAAAAGAAGAGGGACAGCGTGGGAGGAGGTGACAAATGAAGTACGAGCTGACGCTGGCTGGAGTGTGTGTGTGTGTGTCACCGTTTATTAAGTTCATCAGCAAGAGGCAAACGAGCAGAAGATCAAGTTTTACAATATGGCAGGATTTCCAAGTGAGAACCATTGAAATTCAGTAAGGAAGGGGTGGAAAAAAAATCTGTCTTGATGAGGAAAAATATACACACACACAGTGTCGCACACACACACACACGTACACTCGTCGCTCGATCAGCTTCGATCAGCTCGCACTTTTCCCATCAAACTCGTGAAACCTGGCGATCATCACACATTTTCTCAGTTACCAAAAATTAAGCAATTTAATCTGAGCCGTGTTTTCATAACACAGATGCAATTTTAATGTATCGTTTTCATAGCATCAGACAACACTAGCATTGTACCCAATGTCAACAGCAGCAGACAGGTTTGAGGACAACAATGTTTACCGCTGAGGTCCGCGCGTCAGCTATAAATAGCAGTGCGCAAAGCTTGCGATGCTCGGCGACCTGCATTCTCAATTGTAAAATGTCAGCTCTTTCAGGACATATCGATGCAATCAACATACAGCTTTGATAATTTAATGCTGTTCGTGGCTTACATTTTTGTTCGATGGGTTTTTAGTGTCCCAAAATACAGCGATTTCTGAGCGAACCGTAGGCAGCGTCGACCATTTAATTTCGCGGCAGCCTTGGACTTTGGTGTGTAGTCCAACAAATCCTTGGACCACAGTAGTCCGCAGTTCAGCCTGAGACTGAATCAAAGTCCACGTTCATGAATTGTAGACTACGACAGTCCACGTTCATGAATTGTAGACTACGACAGTAGCCCAAGACCAGCGGCAGTGGTCTAAGACCACGCTGAAAGTCCACGTTCATGAATTACACCCCTGGTGTCAAATGTGGATCAGAGTCAATATTAACTTTGCGACTGATGTTCCGTTTCCCCCTCTCAGTCATCAACTGCCCTGAGACCCTGAAACGGAACGAGGAGATATGGGTGTGCTCTAACAGTGACCACGTGTGCACCCGGTTCTTCTTCGTGTGAGTACCCTTGTCCTCTGGTCATGTGTCTTTCTGACTGTGCAGGCACCGTTCAGGTGTATCGCTCCAGATTTTGACACCCCAAAATGTGTGAAATATGGTTACTTTGAAATTATAGTAAAGTGTAATTTCTGCTTTAAAGAGAACTCTACTTGTGGAAGCTTGCAACCATCTGACCACATGTCAAGAAAGTGGCTCACCAGAAATATAATCTTCAATTTTAGGAACCTGTATTTTTCTGTAATGTTGCTGTCCTTTGAATTAGGTTTTAAAAGTTCACACAACTCCAAAGATGACGAAGTTATTGAGTTCAGTCTCCAATAGTGTTCTGCCAGTCTGTAGATTTTTTTTCCACGAAGTCATTACTGCATCTCTTTTTTCTCTCTCTCTCTCTCTTTTTTTTCTTTGTCTTGACTTCTACGCGCTCTTTTTCACTATATACATATACACACACCCACACACTGTAGAACTGTAGATCAAGACTTGTCGGGTAGTCCTCCCCTCATAAGTCTTGATCTACAGTTCTACAGTGTGTGTGTATATATATGTATTAAGTGAAAAAGAGCCCGTAGAAGTCAAGACGAAGAAAAAAAAGAGAAAAAAATGAGTCTCCAATAGTGTGGTTTTTGACTCACATGCGAAGCAAAAGTGAGTCTATGTACTCACCCGTGTCGTCCGTCCGTCCGGGCGTAAAAAACTTAAACGTTGGATTTTTCTCGGAGACTATTAAGTCTATCAACACCCAATTTGGCATGATGGTGTATGATGACAAGGCCTCAAAAAACATACATAGTGACTTGACCTTGCTTCAAGGTCAAGGTCGCAGGGGCCATAAATGTTGTCTAAAAAACAGCCATTTTTCACATTTTCCCAATTTTCTCTGAAGTTTTTGAGATTGGATACCTCACCTATACATGGTATATAGGGCAAAGTAATCCCTATTTTTTTATACCAGTTTGGTTGACCTTGCTTCAAGGTCAAGGTCACAGGAGCTCTTTAAAGTTGCATTGTATACATATTTTGAAGTGACCTTGAACCTGAACTATGGAAGATAACTGTTTCAAACTTAATAATTATGTGGGGCACATGTTATACTTTCATCATGAGACACATTTGGTCACATATCATCAAGGTCAAGGTCACTTTGACCCTAATGAAATGTGACCAAAATGGGGTAGTGAACCACTAAAAGTGACCATATCTCATGGTAGAAAGTGCCAATAAGCACCATTGTGCTTCCTATGTCTTGAATTAACAGCTTTGTGTTGCATGACCTTGAATGACCTTGACCTTGGGTCAAGGCCACATGTATTTTGGTAGGAAAAATGTGTAAAGCATTCCTTAGTTTAGTGTATGATGTCATTGCTAGGTGTAGTTGATTGACCTTGACCTTGAAGGTCACCTGAAGGTCAAGGTCATGTAAAGGTCAAGGTCAAGCATGTGAGTCGTATGGGCTTTGCCCTTCTTGTTCTATCATAAGCTCATCTGGCAAACACTTCATGAAAAGTAAATAATCTTGTGCTCAGGTCTGTTTATTGGACATCATCTAAAAAGTATCTGCTTTCATCTGCTTTGCAGGTTTGTTGATGGAATGGAGCCCACATCGATGAATGTTGACATCAGTTCCAACGTTTTCCAGTCAGAAGTGATCAGGGCACTGAATTTCAAGCTCTGATGCAGAATATGTGATAGCCTCCTCAGGCACTGCAAGTGTGATATCTGCCTGCATCCCACCAAGCCCACCATCAGCGTCTGTGTAGATGCTGCTCTGGTGTTGCACTGCCCTCAGTGGCCATCTATTCAATACTGGATGTGGGCAAGAATGGGGACCTCATGCCTTGCTGTTGCACTGCCCTCAGTGGCCATCTATTCAATACTGGATGTGGGCAAGAATGGGGACCTCATGCCTTGCTGTTGCACTGCCCTCAGTGGCCATCTATTCAATACTGGATGTGGGCAAGAATGGGGACCTCATGCCTTGCTGTTGCACTGCCCTCAGTGGCCATCTATTCAATACTGGATGTGGGCAAGAATGGGGACCTCATGCCTTGCTGTTGCACTGCCCTCAGTGGCCATCTATTCAATACTGGATGTGGGCAAGAATGGGGACCTCATGCCTTGCTGACATTCATTGGAAGACTTCATGACAATGTGCACTTTGACGGATGTGTCATCTCACCTCAGGCAACTCAGGGAAATACTATTTATGAGAAAGATTGAAATTTTATAGATGTTTATATTGGGAGCCTGCATGCATTTGTGAATACATGCCCATATCTACATCTGTGTGTGTGTGTGTGTGTGTGTGTGTGTGTGTGTGTGTGTGTGTGTGTGTGTGTGTGTGCACAACTCAAAATATTTATCTTTTATTAGTTTGAAATGTGTACGGTTTGTGTCTCCACTCAGTAGTGGTTGTATGTGTAGAAAATATATCTGCTGAATGTCATTGTGGTCTGTTCAGAAAGGGCAGAAAAGGCCATAGCCAAAGACTGGAAGATTTTATTATTTTTGCTGTCCCCAAGTGGCCCATGCTTTTTACATGTTCTTATGTCTTGTGTTGGGAAATTTTTAAGGAAGGTACCAGTTTTTGTTTTGTCCTGTCTTGTCTCATCTTGTCTCGTCTCCTCTTGTCTTGTCTCGTCTTGTTTCGTCTCGTCTTGTCTCATCTTGTTTTGTTTTGTATAATAACTGATTCTTACTGCTTAATGAGCTGTTCACACTTCATTCATTTGTGTTTACCTAAAACTTTGTGAGGAGCCCCGCGCAACTGTCAGCACCGTGTTTGATTCAAGAGCCTCCTCTTCTTGGCATTCAGGATCCTGCCAAGAGTCATGTTGTTCTGCAGTTCCCCTATTTATCTACGTAGTAGACTCTCCAGTGGGACATTCTGTTCACTTGTCCTCTGTCTCCCTTTTCTTTTGTGGGTTGAGCAGAGATGGTGGGATGGGGTTGTGTGCATGGCAGGGCAGGGCAAGGCAGGGCTGCCCTTTTCTCCATTTGTCTGTGTGTTTTGAGCATTGAAGCAGTCTCTTCAGTGTTGAGGATTTAGAATTTGCTTGTAGTGGAGAAGCCAAGAAGAGCTTCTTTGGAGGAGGGCCTTCTAAACCAGATTGGCAAATTGTCACCCTCAAGGAGCAGCAGGGTCACAATTAATTAGAGAGTTGTTTGTTTGGTTTTGATTTTAGGCTGTGTGAGAAACACAACATGGTATAAAATTTAACTTGCAAATTATTCATAGATTTCGAGCTGATGCTTTAGAAATGTTAAGTATAGAATTGTCTGACCTCATTAAGAAATATTGGTTAAGGAAAGAGGATGGAAAAAAAAGAGAGACGATTTTAAATGTAAGGCAACCTATTATTTAAATGTTGTCGTGGTGACAGGTTTGTAATGCTTACAAATCAGAGCTGCTAATGATTTATATTTTATTTCTGTCTTACTAACAGTACTTTTTTGCATGCTATTTCTTCGTTGATGAACAGTTTTTTTGTGAAATCTTGATTTTCTTGCATAACTTGGCATGTGTGAGATTTAATGCTATAATGTGGTACTAGCGGCAAGTTTGTTTCTTAGTTTTGAAAGGCAATGTTGGAGTACTCATAATTTGTCTGTGCTTATGCTGTGACAGTGGCTGGTTGTCCTGATCCGTCAGTCTCTGAGCTTTGAGATTGTGTGCTGTCTGACCTCATATGTGCTGTCTGACCTCGATATTTCCTGCCCAGTGTGACTCACTGCCATAATAGACAGAACAAGTAGCTTCCTTTTATGACTAGTGGGCCACCACAAATGAGAAAACATTGTGTAGTGAAATGGCCTAGGTTTGCAATGGTGCTGCTAAGTCAACACTCCATGAGTTTGTGGCAGGAGTCCCTCAGTGACTGCTCGGAGAGTTTGCTGTGCTCTGTGTGGGAAATTTCCCCATGTTTGTCCATGGAAAACTATTGGCCATAAAGTCTGTTAAAAATGACATTAGTTGACTCTTTCAATACTTTGTTTGTTTGGGTTTTTAAACATTTTTTTCTCTAAATTATTGAGATGTACTTGATTACAGTTTGGCATCAAAAACATTTGAACTGAATTCTCACTTATAACACTAGTGCTGTTTTAGTAGAGCTGAGCCTCTCTCCCAGTGAGTGTCTTTTTTCTATTAATGGGTTTCCTTTTAACTGGAGGCAAAGCCTTGTGAGAGCATGGGGTGATTTTCATGTTGACTGCACAAGAAAGACCAGAGATTGTGGTGTTGACGTTGTGAACACCACTCTGTTGAAATGAAATAACAGTGAGTGAGACATGGCTTGAGTTTGGCCCCAAACACCCATCATGACCCATCTTGCATGGCTTTTCGTGCCAACAAATTTACATCATTTTCATCCTGATTGAAGTATTTTGATTCATCTGGATGTATGAAACTTCAACTGGAGTGAAGAGGCTGCATGTGTGGTTGAGATGAGCAGTTGCTTCACTCAGTACCAGTGTCAGGCAGTGTGTGATTGCACTTGCCCTCATTCTTGCTGGAGACCTGCTCAGCTCTTGGCCTTTGAGTTGCAGGCACTTTTCACTGTGTTAAGACTGTAGTTTTCACCTGTGACAACCCTGACAATTTAATGTCACATTTGGTCATTCACTCATTGTGATAGCTCTTTTGGACAGCTTGAAAATGAAAACTTTGTGTGGTTTGTGTGGGAAGATCTACGCATTTAGATATTTACTTTGGCTTTGGTGACATAATAATTGACTGACCAGTTGTAGGATGATAGGACATGTCTGCCAGTGATGTCTTGGAAAATGTTGGCATTTTGAAATTCTGAAAATGACCATCTGCAGTAAGTTTATTTCAAATTAGAAATTTTTTAAAGTGTTGCACTACAATTCAGTTGCATCTGTTAAATACAGAAGAAATGGAAAGCATCATTCACTCACATCATCATTGTATTCATCGTCGTCGCTGTCAAAGTCACCAGCAATAAAATCACCATCAAGATCACCAGCAAAATCATCATGATCATTATTTCCATAATCTGTACTTTAGCATAAATATTGATCATCATCATCATCAACATCATCATCGAAACATCTTCTAAGTCATTATCATCATGATTGAAATCATAATGATAAGATTTGAGTTAATGGTTTACTTCCACTATTAAGTTATTTTGGTACTAGAATTGCATAGATCTGCGTTTAGCCAGCAATCTTCATGTTTAGTAGCTTCCGCCACCATCCTGCTTGCCAATGGCCTCTGCACCAGCCCTGCATACTCTATGGGTTACAATCAAATTTTGTGGCTAGGTGATGGTTTGCAGATATAGTGCAGCCATGTGTCGCTGTCTCTCCCCCCCCCCCCCCTCCCCCCTCCCCCCTCCCCAAGTGGTCCTGTCCCTGCCTCACACTCTTGAAGTGAACACCAGCCATGTGTCTGAAGAACTTTGCCCCCATGGACACCTACTGGAGAGTTTGCTCAGAGGATCTTGGTGCCACTGTTTCCAGGCCTGGCTGATGGCAGCCAATATAATAATTCTCTTTCATACTCAGGTTCCTGCAGCAATGGCAGAACCTGGGCTTCCTTGCCACCCATGGAAATCTGTATGAGATGAGAGTGTATGAGGTCATAAATGTGTTAATGTCGTGAATCAGTTATTATTCTTTTTTCTTTCTTTTCTTACCCATTAATTGCATAATACGGTATCATCATGTTATTGCTCAGTGCTGCTCCTGTACTTTCTTGGCTGTGTACTTTTGGTTGAAAGTTTATCATGAGGAAAACATGCATCATAATTCTGTACTATCAATGTTTGAAAGTCTCTGATCTCAACATGTATTGCAATAGATTTGACAATTCTGTGTTCTCTTTTTACACATACTTAATTTAGGGAGAGGCAAGATTCTAAAGTTTGGTATAGATACAGGTACTCATCATGTGTTTTACCAGTATGGAATATTATAACACATATTTTAGTTTGCTGTTTGATTTTCTAGGTGGTTGAATAAACCATGTTGTGACAAATGAGATGATGTGAAATCCATTGACTTTGAAAAAGACTTGTCACAGCTTCTGAGCTGTGCATGTTGAAGCTGGACTTAGTCATGAAAATCAATCATTGTGTTCCAGTTGTTAACTTGCATTTTTCTTCTTAATGTTATTTTCTGATGATCAGCAGTAATTGAACAGGAAGTTAAAATTCATGTAATCATACATGTCAGTGAACTCAAATGGGAGTTCTTGGTTAGCTTCAGTTGAGGCCAACTCTGGCATATATTTGGGGTGATGGATGCCTCACAATATGGCCACTGAGGACAATCTTCTACAAGTATGACATGGAAATTTCATGTTGATCACCCGGTGCCTCAGGACTTGCTAGTTCCAAGATCCCCCCCTGTCTGTCCACTGTTCTGCTCGTTTCTCTGTGTTGTGCTGCATTTCTCAATGACTCTCCACATCTTGCAATCTCCTTATCTTTCCTCATCTCTTTCTTACACATCCTCCCCTTCCAATGCAACCAGACAGTTCTGCCCAATAGCAGCAAGAATGCTCTTGGCATGCTGAAGTGTTTGGTTCTCAATGGAGGCGTGTTGAATGGGGATGCTTGGTTTCCTGTGCTCCCTGGGACGAGAGAGCTGCACACTATGCAGATTGCACTTCTGTCAGGAAGGTACAGGGAGCTCTTCTTGTAAGAAAAGAAACTGTCTTCAGTGGTGATATTTGAAATGAGTTGGACTTTTATATGGTGCTGTTGCTTTTTATTAAGCTGGGGTCCTAAATCAAACTCATTCCTAGAGTACAGAAATCCTAACAGCTTTTGATGATTATGGATTTTGTATCAAATGTTCACATTACCTGCCTGCTCAACAGCTGTGCAGGATGGTTGCTGGTATTTTCCTACAGGTACTTACAGATCCCATCCATTACCCATTCTAGTCATTGCCATGCATCAGTTTCATCTGTCATGATTGCAGCAGTATTTTTCATGGGTCACATGCTGTCCATTGCATTGTTAGTGACCCATGATAAAGAATGCTTACAATGTTGCTTCCTTCTCCTCTGAGTGCACAGTCCTAGAGTTCCAGTGCTTAACATGCTGTGTCACATGTACAGCAATGTCATCGGGATATTTTTGTACCTGAATATTTCCCTTTGAGTCTCAACAGTTTTAAAGAATAAAAGATTTATGATTTTGAAATAAATTTTGTTTACATGGTTATTGAATTTGTGTATGGTCTGTGTATGTTTGTCCATTCATCCTCAGAGGTGTGGGTGGATGCAGCCTAATTGCAAAAGCTGAAAGTGAAAGTGGGAATACTACTATATGTGAATGACTCAATTCTGGATGTCTGTAGTTGTCTTAAAGGCTGCATTATAGTAGGTATTTAGAATGCATGATATACAAAAATGCACTCTGATAGAGCGTACACACACACACACACACCAACATCTGGATGGGACCGATGCCCTGAATAGATGTCAAAAATGAGTGGAAAGGTGAAAGAATTGATTTTATAATGCAAACTGTCACTGCATGTTAATATTACTCCAGACCATTAGGGCACACAGTAATGTCACACTAGCTGTTGCTGACACACAGACAAATGAGCAGGATGCATGTTATCAGGTACATGCACCTTCCCCACTTTCTGTGGAGTATTTCAAGTAGATGCTGGTCTTGGGTCACATCAAAGGCAAACTGCAATGCAGGGTGTGGTCTCTACAATCGCCAGAACCCATTTACTCCTGGTTGGGGAGATGCAATGTGAATTATCATTCTTGCCAAAGTATGGACCTGTAGGATCTATATTGCTGGAAACCCAGCTCAATGTAACCATAAAGCCCCCTCATCCCCTCCCCCCCCCCCCCCCCCCCCCCCAAAAAAAAAAAAAAAAAGAAGAAAAAAAAGAAAGAAAGAGGAAAGTTTTGTTTCCTGTCACCTGACAGACCCAAAATTTTCCAACAACTCTACACTGTTTTTCACAGCTGAAAACGCATGCCGCACACACACACACACATACATGCACACACACAGTGCACACCTAAAATGTGTAAATCCTTCACTAGATTGTACATACATTTGTAGAACATTGCTTACATAGGGTAAGAAACAGTTCATTAATTTTAAAAACAAAACATTGCTCGTGCATGTCTACAAAATATCTTGGATTATTTTAAAAAAGTTTCCTACCTACTAACCCTTCCCCCTGTGGGTTGGGTGTGAGAATAAACCCACTATGTTTCCCTATGTGATTCTTTAGAACCACATAACTAGGGATATTGTGACTTAATTTTCACTTGCTCTAAATAACTCCATCAATTTTCATGATCAAAGCCTCAATGGCCTTAAAATACACTTCAAAGGCTGATAGGCCGTTTAACTCCATCCATCCTAAGGCTTGTTCAGGAGTACGAAGCGCTCCATGAGCGCTTCATGTTGGCAATTGAGCGCTCTTTGCCTCTCGTGAACACCTACAGATTTACTGCAGCGCTTCACTTGTTAAAGGGGAGGTAAATCTTCTGCGCCCCATGTTGTGTTTCTAGACGCTAAGAAAGTGTTTTCTTTTTCACATACATCATTTATGCACGTTTAAATGTATTCTGAATGAATAAGGTCCACTACGGTGTCATCCTTACTTGCTATTACTCGCGCATACAGAGCGCCTGGGGCAAATAAAGCCCGTTCCAGTCCCAAAATGATGTTTCTGAGGGATATTTTACGCATCAACGGCCAATGCGGGATCGAAGACGCCATTTTGAAAATCGTCTGAATCACCTCAGATCGACGATGCACAGCGCTGCTCAGCGATGAGTGAATCACGCCCCAAAATTGCTGTTCAGGAGTGAAACACGTGCAGCGCTGTGCAGCGCTTCGCAGCGCTGCGCCTCCTGAACAAGCCTCAGCTGTGCAGCACAGAGAAGCACGCATCCAAGGTGATTCACACGATTTTCAAAATGGCGTCTTCAATCCCGCACTGGCCGTCGATGCGTAAAATAACCCTCAGAAACACCATTTTGGGACTGGAACAGGCTTTATTTGCCACAAGCGCTCTGTATGCGCGAGTAATGGCAGGTAAGGACGACACAGTAGTGGACTTTATTCATGCAGAATACATTTAAACGTACATGAACGATGTCTTTCTTTAGCGTCTAGCAACACAACAAGCGACGCAGAATATTTACCTCCCTTTAAAAAGTGAAGCGCTTCGCTAAATTTGTAGGCGTTCAGGAGAAGCAAAGAGCGATCATTTGCCAACATGAAGCGCTGAACAAGCTACTAACCATATATATTTTGACCATGTTACCTGAAACATTTATTCATTTGTTTATTTTTCTTTCTATCTATCTATCTATATATCTATCTATCTATCTATCTATCTATCTATCTATCTATCTATCTATCTATCTATCTATCTATCTTTTTTTTTTTTTTTTACAACTTCAATTTTTATTCATGCAGAATACATTTAAACGTGCATAAACGATGTCTATGGCAAAGAAAACATTTTCTTAGCGTCTATCAACACAACATGGGGCGCAGAAGATTAACAAATGAAGCGCTGCACTACATCTGTAGGTGCTCGGAAGAGGCAAAGAGCGCTCAATTCTCACCCCAACCCTAGAAAGTTCCAGGTGGGAAAGAATACATCAATTTAGGCAAGTTGTCTAAACGCAGCCGCCAGGATCAGGGGCGGGGAAAACCCCTCGGCTTTGGGTCACGGGCAGCCTCACGCTTGGCCGACGATGTGATCGCGAACGCGTTGCCCCTCACAATTGACAGCGAGATTCTCTGGAAAAGGAACTGTGTCTGGCGTGGGTCATCTGTCGACAGTGCAATCCGTTGGCCGATCTCTCGGATGAGTTCCGTTGCTGCCGGTCCGACTACTCCGGTTGTTTCAACAGCAAACGGGACGAAGTGGTACCTTTCCGAGATAGAGGCGTACTTCCTCCTCTTCGAACCTTCGGCTGTCCGGCAGGCGTTCCCTGGGTCGATAGCAGAATCTGTCATTGAAGACGGCGCGAAAGAGTCAGAGCAGGTGGCGTCCCAAACAAGTGACTTGCCGTTCTTAAATGGGAAGACAGTCATGCCGTCGGGGCGTCGCCCATCTCCTCTGTCGAGGCCAACCGGTTCCATAACGGAGTACAGGCCTGCGGAGTCGAGCGACCGTTTGATGACGTCGTTGAGAGCGGCGTGGCGTGGGAATCTCCCGGCACTGTAGCGGCATGAAAGCGGATGCAAGCCGTAGGTGTCGACCGTCTTGCCGCATCGACAGGGGTGGCTCTGGCACATCTGCTGGCCGAGGCGGAGAGAGACAGCAATCCTGAGCGTCTCGTCGTCTAGGAGGGTGCCGAGCGAAGTGGCGGGAATGGCGTGTAACCAGCATCCGCTGTTCGGTTGTGCGGCCGAGCCCAGACAAACCAAACGATGCTGGTTAAGACGGGGTCTGAGCTCGTTCGCGACAGCTCGACTGGCAGTGCGATCCCAACTGTGCTGGGATTCCGGGATATCGGCATATGGGAGCCCCTTCTGTCTCCAACGGCCGAGAGCGTCCTCTGCGTCCACTGGAGATGAATCGCCATCCGTGTTTTGGCCAAGGATGGCTTTGACGAGCCGCTCGCTAGAGTAGACAGAGGCCAGGAAAGCAGGGAGTGCCAAGTCGCTGGCGGTCCTAAGGCCTACGCCACCCTCGGCCAGTGGTAGCGTCGCCTGTCGCCAGCCCGTGTCGTCGAAAGCGATGTTGAGGAGGCGTTCGGCGGCCTTTTTCAGGACACTGTCAAACTCGAGGAGCTCTGCCTCGGCGGTGTATGCTCGGCAGCTTCGGAGTGTATAAAGGAGTTTCGGCGCCGCGAAGCAATTCCTGAGGAGGAACAGAGCAGGATGCGAATCGAGGTATTCGAGACGGGTCGTCATGGAGCGCAGATCATCTGTCTTTTTTACTATTGTAGCCGACGTCGCGATCGCACTAATTGGTGAGCCCAGCAGTTCCAGATGGTCCAGCTCCGTCACTCGGACACCAGGCAGGACAGGTCTAAAATTGGCCAAGTGGGCGGCGAATTGCTCAGCGGGGAAACCAACGTTGACGATTTCCGACTTATCCGGGTTGACCTCCAGGCCGAGGGAGCTCAGTCTGCGAACGGCGGTTTCGACATCGTGCAGGACGGAGGCAGGGTTTCCACCAATCGTGGCGTCGTCCAGGTACCACACATTCAGGTCGGACGTGAGACCACGGGCGACTTCGTCGACTGTGGCGGCGAACAGCATAGGTCCCAAGGGGTCTCCCTGTTGAACGCCGGTAGCCGACTCGATCTCCTTGCCGTCGGCAAGAACGGTAGAGGAGCGATGATAGGCCAGGTGCACGAGTGGGTAGGCTTCCGGTGCCCGTTTTAAGCAGGCTTCGAGAAGTCGGTCTCTGCGGACGCTGTTGAATGCGTTTCTCATGTCGAGCTTCACGATGACTGCCGGGCCGGCGTCCCCGCGCCGCTCCACGAACCTGCGGACTGCATGAGCCGCACCCTCGCATCCGCCCCTCACCCCGACACCCAGTTGGACCGGCTTGAACTCAGCACTGAGACGGCGCACTATCGGTCGGCACACCACCTTAGCGGCTAACCGGCGGAAGGTATTGCCCACAGCGATGGGCCGTATCCCACCATCCTTCTTTTTGAGGGAGGTAAGGTTGGCAGCGAAGAGAAGTTGTCTGGCGACATCCGGGATGTCGGCGGCAAGGATACGATTCACCAGGTTGGTGATAGAGCGACGGAGACTTGCCCCAGCTTCGGCCGTGGATCGCGAGACGAGGTCCTTGATGTGGCCAGGGCGGAGACCATCGACGCCACCACTGCTACTTCCGGCGAACGAACGAAGGGCAGCCATAACGTCTTCCTCCGTCGCATGTAGAGCAGTAACTCCAGTTGTTGGGACTGGTGGTGTTAAGTCATAAGGGGCGGCAGGGTGTTTGAGGCGGAGCGAAGCTAAAACCTCGAGTGTCACAGCGAGGGCAGAATCATTGGATGCGACGATCTATCTATCTATCTATCTATCTATCTATCTATCTATCTATCTATCTATCTATCTATCTATCTATCTATCTATCTATCTATCTATCTATCTATCTATCTATCTATCTATCTATCTATCTATCTATCTATCTATCTATCTATCTATCTATCTATCTATCT
This sequence comes from Theodoxus fluviatilis, assembly GCA_034096865.1. Taxonomy (NCBI): domain Eukaryota; kingdom Metazoa; phylum Mollusca; class Gastropoda; order Cycloneritida; family Neritidae; genus Theodoxus; species Theodoxus fluviatilis. The sequence continues at coordinate 20,690 of JAWQFJ010017665.1, forward strand.
ATCTATCTATCTATCTATCTATCTATCTATCTATCTATCTATCTATCTATCTATCTATCTATCTATCTATCTATCTATCTATCTATCTATCTATCTATCTATCTATCTATCTATCTATCTATCTATCTATCTATCTATCTATCTATCTATCTATCTATCTATCTATCTATCTATCTATCTATCTATCTATCTATCTATCTATCTATCTATCAATCTATCTGTGATAGGGTGCACCTATCACCAAGTGTATTGTACATCTACTGTGTTCATCCTCTATTCAGTTAATCCCTGCTTCTGTCTCTTCCCACCTTATGACAGCCTCCATTTATGTAGGATAAGGCCTGGAATAAAGATCGGTAGTCGTTGGTAAAAAATTTGCATTAAAGCATGAAGATAATTTGATTGCAACAAAAAAAATCGAGAATACTGACAATGGATAACTAAAGTTTTACTCTTATAATTTGTACACAGACCCTCAAACGATTTGTAAACAAAACATGCTGATAGAGAGGAGCGTCCCAACGCATATAGTAGATGTATGTGTCTGTACATTATGAGGAATAAAGATCGGTAGTCGTTGGTAAAAAATTTGCATCAAGGCATGAAGATAATTTGATTGCAACTAAATATAATCGAGAATACTGCCAATGGATAACTAAAGTTTTACTCTTATAATTTGTACACAGACCCTCAAACGATTTGTAAACAAAACATGCTGATAGAGGGGAGTGTCCCGACGCAGTAGCTGGCAGACGTGCACAATCCTAGCTAGTGTGGTGAATAACAAAACCTGTCGGCGATTATTTCATAAAGACTTTCCAACTTTTAGAAACACATTCAAATAGGTCCTTACTACCACTATGTGTTCCCAATCACATTGGAGTGTCTCACTATTGTGCGAGCGTCAGCCTTTGAAGTTCAGCACCGTTTATAATGAGTACAAATTGATCTGACCCAAGTGTGATTTTATGTATGGTGTAAAGCTCTAATGAAATTTAATAGTGGTGTAGTTCTATATTGAATAAACTGAATTTGAAAAGCTGTTGGCCAAGCAAATGGCCCCCTGTGGTTTCGGGGTAAGAATTGACCCATCGCAACTTCCTACGAGATTCGTAAAAGGCGAATAACTAGGGACATGGTGACTTGATTTGCGTTTACTCTAAACTGTTCTTGTGATTTTCATGCTTAATGGCCTTACATAGCCTACAAAGGCTGCTAGGCCGTAAAACGCCATCCATCCAAGCGAATGTACGTGGTCGCTGTAGGCACTGTTGATTGAAGAATGTATATCTGTGACTCTAGTCTCGGGCAGGTTTTTTAAATTCATCATACTTCGTCTGTGCATGTCTGCCAGCTATGGTGTTGGGATGCTCCCCTCAATCAGTAGGGCCCTATATTTTGTTTACCTCCCAAAAAAAGCTTACGGGTCTGTGTACAAAATATAAAAGTAAAACATTTCCATTCTCATTATTCTTGAATATTTTTAGTTGTAACCAAACTGTCTTCATGCTTTGATGCAATTTGTTACCATCAACGACCTACCTTTATTCCTTAAAATATGTATGAGTTCATACATTTTCTCAATTTTGCGTTCTCATCTTACAAAGATTATTTCCCCGACCGCTAGACTCGTTCGGAAGTGACGACAATGCATCTCTAGCCTATGATAAAACTCATGAGTTCTAACACAGACACTCACAACAATTCTTCTATGAGTGTCTATGGTTCAAACCACTTGGACGGTGGAGGAGCGAGGGTTGTGACATCGCCATCATCAATCATGCTTGAGCTGACTCACCATGAGAGAGACCCACATCGCCATCATTGCAGTCTTTGTATTCAATTTGTACAATAGAATACAATATATACAAGACAATATAATACAATACAATACTTTATTCAAGTCTCCAGAGGGAAGAATTTGTAAACAGTTAATTCCCTTTTTACATTACCGGACAGATTTTTTTTAAAGAGAATAAAATTATCAGAAACATGTGATATTATGGACAGTTGAATAAAAGGTATAAAGCAATTGTTGATAAGGAATTGCATCATTGTTATGAGCAGATACAGGAGTGCCAAATATTTTAGTAATTAATACTAGTAGTTCTTGTAGAAGTAGTAGTACTAGCCCGTCTGAATCCTTAGTCCTCACAACTCCACAAGGAGTCTCTGTTCCTCTAACAAAAGACTCTTGACTGTCCCACAAACAAGGTTACGGAGCTTCGGTGACCGCTCCTTCAGTGTTGTTGGACCGAGACTCTGGAACCAACTTCCTGAGGGTCTGAGGGCTAGTCCATCCTTGGCCACCTTTAAAACTGACCTCAAAACTTTTTTATGTCGTCTTGTCGCACCATGAGCATGTTTATCGTGATAATGGCGCAGTAAAAAATGAAAATACATACATACATACATATCAAAATGACTTTATTCATCTTAGGGGGTACATTCATTGTACACGATGAACACATTACATATTGGAACTCATACAGCCAATGAGGCCGGGGAACAAGATTGCAAACGGCGACTTCTTGACAATTAAGATATGTATAGCAAACAACAATTTTATTTGACATATAGTATACTGTTTAGCAATGACGTGGAGGTGTAATTCCGTTCTTACTCACTCACTCATTCACTCACCCACCTACTCCCTGACTGGTTACTGTTCCTTTTCACATGTTCACAAATCATGAAATTACATTGAATTGAACAGAAATATCTAATGGACTTGTTATTGCGCCATGGCCATCGTTATGGACTGAATAGAAGTGTTTCTCGAATGCGTCATTAATCTCACCATATTTCATTGCATTCATAAACTTCACCATCTCCCACCTACCCTCCACTCACGCCCTAACCCTACCATCCCCTACTCTACCCCTCTTACACCACCATTCCCCACCCTGTACCACCGTAATCCTCTGATGACATCTCTCTTATCTTGACTGCTCATGATGAGGTGCGAAGACACTGGTATCGTCCATTGACCTAGGTTCGAGCAGAATGAAGCCGCACATGAGCATTTTCAGGGGTACTACTAATGACCGCAATATACCGCAATACCCCCAAATACACTCTCAGAAAAGAAAAAAACATCAACAGATCGATGCTAAAGACGTGCTTTTGATATTGCGCGATCATGCCGAGAAGAAAACAACGTTCGGAGAAGTTTAGACACAGTAGATCACGCTGCTGTCGAATAGGCCTACATGCAGCCTGTTTTGCAAGGCGTCTACGTGATCTACTGTGTCTAAACTTCTCCGAACGTTGTTTTCTTCTCGGCATGATCGCGCAATATCAAAAGCACGTTTTTAGCATCGATCTGTTGATGTTTTTTTTCTTTTCTGAGAGTGTATTTGGGGGTATTGCGGTATATTGCGGTGTATTGCGGTCATTAGTAGTACCGCATTTTCAGGGAATAGCTCTGCACCGTTAATTGCTTCCAAACAATGCTCGAACCAATCATAGCGCTGATGGAACAGTACCTTGCATACATACATACATAAATACATATCAAAACACTTTATTGCCAAAAATGATACAGAGATCAATGTGCAATTTGAAACACAAGCTCACTGGGACCCACCAGCCAAGACATGACCCCTTCTTGCCCATACTCTCCTCAAAGACTATATAATCTTTGCTCTCCTGGAGCAAATCATTACTGACATGCTCAGGTACTTGGCAATTCGCTTACTTCTTCTCCTGTCCAGCCCTGTCATGGCAAGTCCCGACACTACTCGTCTATGTACCATACCAAGGGAACCGATGACCAGCACAACGATTTTTGTCTCAAAACCTGCCTCGGTTAAAAGTGCACAGAGGGGTCTATATTTATCAAATTTGTGATGGTAGCATTGGTCGAGAAACGCATCAAATGGGTTGGAAATTTCTACAATTCTGGCTACAGACTGGGTACGGTCTAAAAAACACAAGTCTGGCTTGGAACTGTCTATCATATGTCCATTTACTGTGATGGTCTGATTCTGAAACAGTTCACAGTGTTCAGTGATGACATTGTTTACTAGTTCTTGTCGGACGATCTCAACACACCTGTCATGCCGCTCGGAGTACAGTCCCTTGAGACGTCTGCATCCGTTGAGTGCGTGTGAGTTCGCGTCCGTTTGAAAACCACATAGTTTACACTCCCTCTGGTAGGTCTCAGGGTAGTATACGTTGTTGACTGCGTTTGTTTCCAAGAGATGCAGTCTTCCCTTGGCGATGAATCTCGTAATGTGGTCGCTTATCTTTGGGTTTGTCAGGTGACCGATGGAGTTGTTCATGTCTGCCATACGAGTAGAGGGTCTTTGGGCACGAGCATCTGAGGAGGATTTCTTCATCGTCAGGTGCTGGGGTGATGATGGCGTATAAGTCTCTGTGGATGTCATAGTCAAGACGTATCTTCAGTCTACAACAGAGCTCTCTTTCTGAGGCAGGTGGTGTGGAATGACGACAGTTTTGCAGCATCCGACCTCGTCATGCGCCAGCATTCCGACCCATACATGAGGGTAGACAGCGCACAGCTTCTGTATAGTTTCAGCTTTGTGTGGGTGCTGTACTGAACATGTTCATGGTGCGCATGGCATTTCTGGCTTTGTTCAGTCTGCTTCTGATGTCCTCCTCAGCGCCTCCGTCCTTTCGGATGCTGCTGCCCAGGTAGGTGAATTGGTCTGTTTGTGGTAAGTCGGCGCCATGGGCCTTCACTGGGGTGGGTCTTTCGGCGTTGAGTAGCATAGTCTTTGTTTTCTTTTGGCTGACACTTAGTCCAATTTGGCCTCCAAACATGCACAATCGATCGGTCTTCTCTTGAATGTGTTTATGTGTTAAATGACAAACTAAGGTATTTGGTCAAACTTTTGCTTTTGCGCTTTGAAAGACCCATCAGCATGAGACCCTTTGTGAATCTCCGATGTACAGTGCCAAGGAAACCAACTATCAAAACAATTATTCTTGTATAGAAACCAGTGTCATTGAGTGCGATGCATAGTTGCATGCACTTATCAAACTTATGTTGGTAGCATTTCTCAATGAAGGTATCATAGGGGTTGGCAATCTCAACGATAAAGGCGGCTGAGTTTAGATGGTCAATTACACATAAGTCCGGTTTACACGGCCCTATTGGATGCAACCCTTCCATAGAGATTGCCTGGTTCTCAAAAACCTCACAAAACTCTGTCAACACATTCTCTTCCAGTTCTCTCTTCACTAATTTCACACACCTGTCATGTCTTTCAATATACAGACCTTTCAGACGGCTGCAGCCGTTTAGCGCGTGCGAATTTGTGTCCGTGTGGAAATGGCACAGCTGACAAGCTCAAGAATAGGAATTTGGGTAGTATGTATTGTTCACCGCACAAGTTTCAAGGAGCTGTAGTCTTCCTTTAGCCACAAATTTAGTGAGATGGTCCGTAATGTTACCGTTGGCCAGGTGGGTATTGGAACATGCCATGTCTGCCACAGGAAAAGCCTCTCGTACCAAGGCGCATTGTTGTTGTAAACTGCGCTAGTGGTCGAGGTCCTGCCTAATTTTTTGTGTTTTTGAGTGCAGTGAACAATTTTGACGGGTCGGTGTATCGCAGGAAGATTTCGTCGTCATCATCTGCTGCAAGAATCATGGCTGCGTAGAGATCGTTTTCCTCGTCAAAGTCTAATTGGATACCTAAACGTAGGCAGAGTTCATGGAGTTCAAGGTAACTTGAGTGTGACCAGTTGACCTTGCTATTTTTTTCAAGCCTTCTTCTTTCATTTATTTTGAAGCCCAAGAAGTTGTCATCCTCAAGTGAAGCTGCAGGAACCTTTATCTTCTGCATGTGGAGTGCAAGACTGCTTCTGGTCGTTTCTCTTACTTTGCGATCGTCACTGTTGAGGACTGACAGAAAAAATGTCACTTTTTGGCATGGTACATCGTTTTGGGCTTCAGTACTCCCAACCCCCTTTCTTTCTTTGGTGTGAAGATCTGACTCCTGGTTGATGATGTGTTGAGCTTGAGATGCTCACGTACAAAGTTGACGATCTCATCTTCCAGCTCTTTCAATAGCTTCTCGGTCAGCTACGTGTTGTCATAGTAAAAATTCAGCCGGGATGAAGCAATAACGTTGACCGCTTCTATTTTTTTATTTACTGGGAGAGGGGAATTAGAAATTTTGTGTAGCAAAGATGTAAATCGGCATTGATTTCATCAAGTTGTTTTCTTCGTCAAAGCGCTCTCCTGTCAAGTTGACGTGAAATTCCCAGGTAGTGGTAGTGCTCCATCTTTTCCCAGTTTTGGCAAGTTGCCTTTCCTCACTTGAATCTTGCAGCCCTACGGTCATGAGTCTTCTTGGCTGATGCCTGCGACGAGAGCCGTATGTATATCTTCCGTGTGATGCTGCCTTTTGTCAGGACCCATGCAAACGGCGAGCTGGTTGTAGATGTCTTTTGGTGATTTCGACGACCTTTTGTGGGCTAATACTTGCCCTCGTCCCATTGCCCTCCAACATGACTGTGTGATCAAGTACTGCCACATGCTGGCTTTTAATGTCTACAAAGACAGTGAGACTTGGATTGTTTGACATGTGTTTGACATTTTCATAATTGTCTTGAGGCGTGAACACGTGCTCTTGCAGCCCATTCCTAGGTAGTGAGCCTTTTTGGTTTTGTGACAGTTGGCTTGTAGACACTATCCACGGTAACATTCTACCTTGGATGAGTTTCATAAACATTTTGTAGAAGGAGGTGAGTAGTGATATTGGCCTCCAATCACCGGGTTGTTCAGGGTTACCTCCTTTTTTGGGTAACAAGTTTACAACGGCGTGCTTCCAATCGTTTGGAATTCTGTTATTAAACATTGAAAATGGTAGGTAGGGTTTCTGAGAGTTTTAAGATGTTCCTTTTCAGAGTGATGTATTTCACACCATCATACCCAGAAGCAGTGTTGTTCCTCAACTCTCTAACAACATCTCCGGCCTCAGAACACTGAAAGGGAGTGAGTGACCTTGGCTTCTGTTTGGGGCGTTGGCTGATGCCGGCCAAGGATATTGAGAGAGTGGGTTTTGCAAATTTTTTTCATTTTTTTTCCCTGGAAAAAGGCAGTCAGTGTGTCAGTAGGGATGGTGCATGCGGCACGAGCTTCCACACAGCCGTCGCTCTTTATGATGTCAATAGCACTCCTTTGATTGCTGTGCCACAGCCGAGTGAGCTCATCTCGCTCGACACGTCGCAGCTCGTGCGCGGATAGGCCGACCGTTTTGGTGTGACGTTTTCGGAGGCACGAGAAGATCGTCTTGTCAATAAACATAATGGCTTTTTCAATTCTATCAAGTGCCTCACTCTCCATCTCTAATTGCCTACTACAGATCTTGTTTTCAATAGGAAATTTGCATAATATTCGCCACATACACTTCAGAGTCTTCAGTTTTAACGGCAAGCCGTTGGAATCTTTCTTTTGAAATGTATCGTTGTAAATGAAAAAAGTTTTCACGTGATTGAACACTCGCAGCCATGGACGAAAATCACAATGCACAAAGGAAGATTCGCGTTTGTCACTCGCTTCACACAAAGACATCCGAAATTCACGGTCCAATCTTTCAAAACCCTCAAATTGTTTCTCGGAGAGTATCGCATCATACATCGGCCACATTGCTGTGTTCGAATAGTCAGTCATAGCGATGTACTCACGACTGTGCAATGGCGGTGATGCGGGGTTCACAGGACGCACACGTTGAAATTTTCCACGTCGCAGGGCTTTTTTCACAAGTCTTTTCAGGCATGGTGGGTATCCAGATGAAACAACGGCACATCCTCGAGTAGCTCCTGTGTTTTCGGGGACAGTAACCACGGATGATCCGTCAAAAATGGCGAGAAACGTGCAGAGCGTGAAGAACACACCCGCCTTGGTCGCCATCTTGCGACGTACATGTATACATACATACATACATACATACATACATACATACATACATAAATACACACATACATACATACATACATACATACATACATACATACATACATACATACATACATACATACATACATAGACCTACATACATACATACATACATACATACACACACACACACATATCATTTACATTGGAACAAACTATTTAGTTTCTCGTGTTCATAATATTTGTCTCTTTCTTTTCTTGGTTGCTATGTGTCCGCTTTTTTGGGGGGGGGGGGTGGGGGGTGGGGAGGGGGGTTGGTGGGTGGGTGGTAAATAGCGGTACGTGGCTAACTTGCATTACTTATCACAACGCATCCATCGAAGATCGAATTCGCTCTCGTAGCGAACCATGCAAATTCACTTTCATCAAGATTTCATGACAAAAACTTTCGAGGCGTGTTATCGTGTTACGAGAAAGATGGCGGGCATTGCAGACGACATGACTGTTGTGATCAATAATTCACGGGGCCGAGGAAGTAAGTACGACAGTTGGAACCCCGACAGCACACCAGGGCTGGACCAGGACTGGCAAATCCCTGGATACCAGCCCAGGCCAGCCCTGGCATCCAGCCCTGGACTAGCCTAGAAATGGAATCTGGACCAGACCTGGCCCAGCCCTGGCCAGCCCTGGCATCGAGCCCTGGACTAGCCTAGAAATGGTCATTTGGACCAGCACTGGACCAGCCCTGGCATCCAGCACTGGCCAGCCCTGGCATCCAGCCCTGGCATCCAGCCCTGGACTAGCCTAGAAATGGAATCTGGGCCAGACCTGGACAAGCCCTGGCATCCAGCCCTGGCCAGCCCTGGCATCCAGCCCTTGGGACCTGGGATCCAGGGGTGATCCAGGCCTGGTATTATTGCCTTAGGATCTGCATGGGTTCCAGGGGTGGTCCGGTCCAAGCCCGATAAACTGTCTTGAATCCTTCACTTGAATAACTCGAGCATTTTCTTGAAAAGGAGAAGAATTCTCCAGCAGCCATACCCGGCCAGATACACACACACACACACACACACAACACACACACACACACACACAGAGAGAGAGAGAGAGAGAGAGAGACAAACACACAAATACACATCCACATAAAGCACACACACATGCACACCCAGAGCGCGCACAAGCCACACACAAACACAATGAGAGAAGATGCAAAAATTGTATAGATTGAATTCAGATTCCACAAATATCTTACTAAGTATTAATAACCTTACATGAAAAAAGCAAAGTCATTGATTGACAAATAACGACATGTATTAGAATTTATCACTAAACAGACACAGTGTGCAATCTTTGGATTTCAGCATGAAAA